>CAJUYI010007694.1:0-11813 GCA_910591695.1 Galerucella pusilla
TGTGAATGAGTTTCCAGGTAAACTTGTTAAATTCTTTAGTTAATTCCATATTTAGACAAATTCTTTTCATTTCCTTGTAAATAGATTATAATATTGTTAAATTTCCGTATAATTTAGTATTAAGGCACTGTATAAATAGAAAGTTTCTCATTATACCTCCAACGTTTGATAAAGCTACTGTGTTAGCGAAACGCGTCACTTTATGTTTAAATTACAATGTAGATTTTACAAAATAAAATTGTTTGATTTCATAACTTACTATGGATCTACATCAAGTAAAAGCCTCATCTATTCAACATACATATAAATATTGCAACATTGTTGATAAGTTTTGGATGGAAGCAATAAGAGATGGGAAGGAATCGAAGGATGCAGTCTTGCCAGGATCACCATGGGCGACCCTGGGAAGCTGGTGCCGAAGAAATATTTGGCGATGACCAGGAAAAACCTACGTTTAACAGTAGGATTTCTGACTGGCCACTGTCAACTAAGGAAACACATCCATACTATGGGGCTAGTGGACACACCTCTATGCAAGATGTGTGAACAGGAAGATGAAACTGTCAGGCATGTCTTATGCGAATGTTTGGAGTTATCGTCCATAAGAGAGTGTGTGTTCGGTGAGTCTTGGCCTACACCTGCCGATATAAAGGAGATGTCTCCTAGTGACCTGTCCACCTTCTTGGGAAGGACAGGATGGACGATGCTCTAGGAGGACAACTCCTCGGGAGTGTTCAGTGCCAAGTTTTGTTATTGGTGTTGGAGACTGCTTTTAGATGTATTAGAATTAATGGTTTGTCTGATAGATACCATAACCTTTCCTGCTGATTGTTGTGCTTTCGAGTGCATTAACACGTTCTTGTTTTTGGTCAATAGTGACCAAACGCAGCACCTACTTTGAGCAGAGCTTTCTCATAGTCAATTTATCATGCAATATAAAGTCAACACGTTCTTTTGTTATCTGTACGATGTCAGCTAACTCACGCAACTTCATTTTTTGAACGTTCAAAACGATTTTGTGGATTTTTTTTATGTTTTCTGGTGTTACCTATTTGAAGTACGTACACCTGGAAAGGTTATTTATCAAATAAACTACATGTATCACCCATATTTTATGGATGAAGCCAATCTGGCCCTACTAGATCTTTCCAATGGTCAGATCTTCTCTTTCTCCCAATATTACATTGGAGCTGATTCCGCAAAAGGATTCAGGACCCCAAAGGGTTCATATTCTATTTCATCTTCTTCTGCAATGCGTGTAGAAAAATTACAAAATCTTTGAGTTAACTGATGATATTTATATCGAAACAATTGTCAATTTACTTGCAATTTACACATTTTTACAAATATATTGTGGAGTCATTTAGAAACAGTTAGTTTCATTTAAAACCATACAAAATCTTTTGTGAAGTTAGAATTTTAAAGTCTGTGTTGGAACAATAAGAAATATTTTTGTAAAATTACAACTTAGTATAGTATTTTTACAAACATTTTTTACAGTGTAGATCCTGTCCCCAAAACTATTGGGTTTGCAGACGTGAAGAAGTAAATAAAATCGAATTATTGAGGTATGTCTGCTCCTTTAAAAAGTGTATAGAAAGAAAGAAACTCACTCCAAGTGGTTTTGTTGACTGGTTCGTTGATTTTTTCCAAATTTTTTTTCAAATTAAAATAACTGATTTGAATGTTATTGTCAAAATAAGCGTTCGGTCTGATGATCAACTTATCAAATCTCTCATCTAACAAGTTTAAATCTTTAACAAACTCAGGATATCCTACAAAAATAAACAATATTAATCAGTGATTAAATTATTTTTATTAAATACGGACCTATCATATCTGAAATAGCATCGGCTTTATCTATAGCGACTTTTCTAGTGTCTTCGTCCATCCAATTCAAATTTTTAAAATTCGTCTTGAAAGCGTTTCGGACGTTATTTATCATGTCTTCGGCTTGAATTTTGGAATTCTGGTCGAAAACTTCACGTACGAATATGGCACCGATGGCAAAACCTAAAAAAATATCAATTTCACATACTTTACAATAAATCTTCTAATACCAGAAGGATCATTTAAAAAGCCTTCTTGTCGTTTTGAACTTTAGCACGAGAAGGTAATGCAGATAGAGGTAACAAGCCATAGGCCGGTGTGTAAGTGAGAATGTTAGAGACAGACGATATGTTTGTCTATATATATAGGGTGTCCCACGACGAGTTAAAACTATCTGTATATGGCAAAATACTTATAGTAAAATCATGAAAATGTCTACGTTCGGGTTTTCGGATACGGTCTTTTTAACTAAAATATTTTCAAAGATGGCAGACTTCCGGTTCTACCGGAAGTCAACTGCAACTTTGTTATTTTGAATAGAACACTCTGTATATTAATACATTTTTGAAATCTTTGTGAAATTTTAGTATAGTTTTGTCTGAAAACTTTTTTCGAAAAATGCATACTTTTTGAGTTATTGATTTTTTTGTAAAAAATTTGACGGTTGCAGACTCTTACAAATTATTTTTGTAAATTATTTTTTTTAAAGGATACCCCTAAAGATATGAAAATGGTTTCTGTTCGGTTGCTTTTAGCAAGGTCAGACCTATTTGAACATATGTTGAAAAATGTTTCATTTTATACAGGGTGTGTATAAAAAGTGTTCAAAGTTTAACTTCATAAATGTGTCTGCAACGGTCAAATTTTTTACAAAAAAATCAATAACTTAAAAAGTATGCATTTTTCTAAAACTATACTAAAACTATACTAAAATTTTACGTAGATTTCAAAAATGTACTGATTCAAAATAACAAAGTTGCAGTCTTGGGACACCCTGTATATAGCATACACGCTATTAGAGAAAGGCAGCCTAAGCCCCCGACTTTCTACCTCTTTCTTATAGAGCTGGCTTGTTGCCTCTATCTGAAGTATCTCAGTGCTCCCACCACAAATCTCTGGACAGATTTCGCCCAGTACTAACAAAATTTATATTTACCCAACACAGAATTAGTATCCTGTATGCAATATCTCCATTGAGGCTCTTCACCTCCTTCGCTTCCCATCAACGCCGTCCTTAGTCCTTTATAAGCGTCTCTGAAGGCTTTAGAAAGACAAACCGTGAAAACTCTTACCGTTTGCCATACCATATAATTGTTGAGGATGCTGCAAAGTTTAAAACATTAAAAACACTGGTAGAACTATTTGAACAACTGTGCTTAGTATATCTACTTGTTATGGATCTCTGTATCTGTAAGATTTTGAAGGGTGGGTGACCCCACAGCACTTTGCATCCTTCTGACGCTCAGACTTCCTTCTATCTCGTCATCCAGCCTACTTATTTGAAGTAGGCAATAACGTCACCGGAAGTAAGCTGGCTTGTGTCAGCCTGTACTCGCCGAATACAGAAAACCTAAATTGAGTGTCGGACATTCACAAAGAATGTGTTCGACAGTCTCATCTTCCTGTTCACATCCTCTACAAAGTGAAGTGTCAGACAGACCCAGTCTGTAGAGGTGTAGGTGGCAGTGACCAGTCAGAATACCCGTGGCTGTCCGGTTCTGTCTGTTCATAGTCACGTATTTTTTGGCTACTTTCCTGTCCAGATACTGCAGCAGTTCCTTGGCAAGCCTGAACCTTCTGCATCGTCCCATCTACCCTTGAAATTTTTAAGGGAGTGTTCCTTTATTAGGTCAATTATAGCCGATGCCGACAGACCAATGAAAGTGTCAGGCCCCAAGAGTTTTTGGGAGACTGCTCTCCTGGCTAGTGAGTCGATTTACTGTGGCCCTTGATCCAGCCTAGAGTAACTTCGTTGTTGCTTCAGGCTTCGATCAGGGACATGTGAAACTCCAGTCCTAGTCCTGATGTGATACGTGGTCTGACAAGTCGAGTTCATCATAAGTAAATATAAATAATACTATTTATGTTTATTTCTTTATTTCACGCTCTGAACTTGACTTCGTACGTGCAACCTTCCTACTTCTATTCTTATGATTTATTGAAATTAGCTTCAAGGGAAGGATGGTAAGGAAGGTAAGGATGTACATATTATTACCTGTGGTGTTTCTTTTGGTAATACATGCTGTGGATATAGGACGTACTTACATTTTGCCTTCTTTGGTTTTGTTGTATTCTTTGATGAGTTGCGTGAGATTTCCCAGATATTCGGGAGCGTAAACAACTACTTCTTCTTTATTACTGATTTTTTTGCCAACGATTCTCATAGCGTCTTCGAAAAACTTTCTCCAATCTATCTGTAAAATAGAGCATCGAGTCTGCTGTTTTCATTTTAAATTAAATTTAGTGCTTACGAATGGCGCTTTTAATTGTAAATCACCGATTTTCATGGAATGGTACAATTTTTCTTCGTCTCTTCGAAGCTCGCTGGGCGTGGTGATGTTCGCTAATTTAGTTTCGAAGTCTATGATCGCTTGCATTTGATCTTTGGTCGTGTTAGGGTTGCTTCCTAATAGAATTCCTACCTTAAGAGTAAAAATTATTATTATAACTGTACATACAGATTGCGAATAGTCTATTCGAGCCATGCGATTTACACAAGTGCGACAAGTAAAATATGAGAAAAATTACTTGAAAGAGAGAGAAGAATAATTGTGCGCAGTCAGCTGTTGCCAAATGTATTATCCCTCTGGAATCTCAGAAGGGTATGTAAAAAATATTGGGGTATGAACCCCAAACAGATTTACTGGATTTACCAAACAATGGTCAAGCCAATGGCACGTATGGCTCAGCAGTTTGGTGGACCAAAGGTCTGCAAAAGACAGCTAAAGCAAAGCTGCAAGGCTTGCAGCGAACAGCATGCCTGGCCATTACCGGAACCCTCCTGCAACTAACTCCTCTCCACATTGATTTGAAGAAGGAATCCAGGAGGGTGGCTCATAAAATGCTGTCAGTGGAGAGGCATACGCCATTGAACTGTCTGCAAGCTGACGAATCAACCTGTTGCAAAAAAAGAACACACGCATCCTGTCAGATAGCCAGGCTGCTCTTAAAGCACTGAACTCGAACAGGATCAAATATAAGATGGTATATAACTGTCTACAATCCCTTGAAATACTAGGCAAAGAAAACAGAGTCATATTGACCTGGGTGCCGGCGCATCGAGGAGTGGAGGGCAATGAGGAGGCCGACACTCTGGCAAAAAAGGGATCAGAGACTTTATATATCGGACCTGAACCATTTTTTGCCATTGTAATTGTAATCCGTAGGGGTGAGCCAGAATAGAACTGAAAACACGCCCAACGCTGATTGCGAACAATTATTCTTCTCTCTCTTCCAAGTATTTTTGCTCATATTTTCCTTGTACTTGTGTAAATCGTATGGCTCTAATAGAGTTTTCGCGATCTGCATATTATCCAGATACTTACTTTGGTCATGTATTCCAAGTAAGCAGCGAGAACCTTTTTATGTTCTTCGGTTTTATTTAAATAATTTTCTCTTGTTGGTAAAGTTAAACCACTTTGGTCTATTTGTATTACGTGCCTGGTAGAATTTCTGTCATCTTCTCCCACCGCATATGAAAATAGACCACCTAAATGTTCAAAGAGACCATATAATAGATATTACAGAATAATAATTATTCTAAGGCTTTATAGGTATAGAAAAAACTACTACAACAACTACTTCCCGGGCTATAGGCCCCGGCGGCTATTGAATTACACTTCTAAGTCAAACGAGGTTGGGGAAACCATAAAAGTAAAACGACAGACACACAAAGGATTCTTTTTTTTATTCTTACCTATATTATACTTATTTTGTATGATTTGCGTGATATTCTGTAGCGTCCAAGTGTTAACATCAAACCCGCTATCGGTTATATTCCAACCACCTAATTTTTTTAACAAATCCAACATCGGCTTAGCTCCAAGACTCTCCATAGTTTCGTTTACGTCCAAGCATGATTCGTAATACATTTTCGCTTTTTGCTCAGCCTTCGATTTCAGCGTATCGACTGATTGTTCTAAAATTTTACAAATAACCGTCAATACATGATTGGCAACACTGCAAAGTCGTCCAGGTAGACTCCGTTTCACAGAAGAAGAAGCCGCGTGCAGTTGCAGTCGTATACGCGAGCTTGTTGTCAAAAACAGCGGCATTATATTATAAAGAGAACAGATACGAAAGCTTGCCGGAGAACAGTAAAAAGAGAGAGAGGCATCTTGGTTTTTTACAGGAACTCTGAATATCCAGTTAGCTTATAATTGAAGCAAGGCAACATTGACATTACTAAGTGAGTTAAAAGTAGATAGCTGTACACTAATTACAGTTTCTGATTTCCCAGTTTTCTACCTTGTACCTACTTTCTCTTCTATAGGTTAGTCTGTTTTGTGGATGTGTCTGCCTTGAAGGCTTGCTTCTAACTCAACCTCAAATGTCAATAATACAATTGCTGTCAGTATGAAACATCGTTTGCAACGCCAATGGAATGAGACGATCGTTACGTGACGACAAAGATAAACAATAGTAATTTTGGTTTCTGCGCAAGACAGTTGGCGAACTTCACGCGGCTTTTTCTTATGTGAAACGGACATATTATGCAACTTTCATTACAACCTACCTAGTACTCGCTTTATAATCAGTTGATTTTGTTGTTCTAGTTTCATAAAAGTTCCCCAAGTGCTTTTGGCGTTTGGAATAGGATTGGCTTGAACCCATCCTTTGCAAGAATAAGAATAAAAATCTTCACACGGATCCACGGTAGTATCCATTGCCTCTAAAATGTTATTAGCTATACGAATACATGATTTGTTTAGACATGGTCCGGGGCTATTTGTCGGAATTATCTGAAAGAATGAAAGAAAAACGTTTAAATTTTTGTTTGGAATAAAAATGGCGGTCGTATAGTATCAATACCGATGACTGAATAAAAGAGAGGAGAAGTAACGACGCCATTTTTTTGCTGTTAAACAACTGGTCTTAGATCCAGACATTGGCGTGCGTAGACTTTTTTATTAGGGCGCCGAAACATTGCTCTTGCATATTGCCGCCCTTCAATTTCCCGCAATTCATTTTAAGAATAAAAAACTGCTTCCTGGTATCATTGGAAGAACGTTAAAATTTAGAAATTATAAAATGTCTTGAATAGATTGATATTTTGAGGAATTGATGTAGACCGATTAGGATGAGCCATGGCCCACTCTGCCCCCCCTGTAGGCACGCCTATGGATCCAGATCTTTTTTAGTGGTTTTTGTTAGAGCTAGAGAACTAGTTGTGTGGTTAAAACCATCGAAATAGATAAATAGAAGATAAGGAGCACAAACTTGTAAAAGAAAGAGTGTCCAGCATAAAGAGCAACTGGGCAACTTCTTCTCTAACCCCCACACTATAGGTATTCTCCAATGTACCTCGGTTATCACTAAATTCCAATATAAGGTCAGTATGACCAACAAAAAGTTTTTTTTTTTACAATAATGATAGTTAAGGTCTGCTATTCTAAACATAATATTTTTGTATGTGTTTTATCATTGCGAACATCTATATTGCTTTATTAAAATAATAAATACACCCCCGTAGCGTATAACTTGACATTTAAATTGACTGAATACTCAACATATCGGTGGCCAATAATTCTAGGAACTTTTGGCAAGTCACCATTTCATTTCTGTTATTCTGTCACTAGCTATGTCAAATGTCAGTCATTTTCAATCAGATTTTTGTAGTATTTCTAGTTAGTTGTATCTCTATTCTTCTAATTACTTTTTCCACTGACATCTGACATAACTAGTGACAGATAACAGAAGTGAAATGGTGACATGACAAGAGTTCCTAGATTTTTTGTCCAAGTTGAGCTAAAAAGCAAAAATCTTATGTTTTGAATGGTAGACCTCAACTGTCATTCTTGTTAGAAAAAACCACTTTTTGTTGGCCATACTGACCTTAGACTGAACTCTATTAAGCCATGTGTTTGTACGTATAGCATTGACCCTTAAAATTCAACGTCAAAATAATGAAAACAAAAATTACTATAATACGTCCTTGAACTTATGCCATAATATCGAATATTCGTTAACAACTTAAAAAAAATATTTTTACAATTCATTATCATCGCTGAAATGTACCGAACACTAAAAGGTATTTTTTCTTTCTGGCAAATTCTAGGTAATCATTAATTGCAGATATACAGATCGGTGTTAATTGCTTGAATAAATAGTTTATTATGTGATAATTTATTATATAAAACAAAGACGCTAGCAAGGAACCAATAAAAAGGGAATGTACCAAAATTAGTTTTTCTCCTTGTTCTTCTCCAGTCCACCTACTGGAGAAATATTGCTCAAAATTTGGTTGAATAAATTATTTTTCATCTGTTTTTTTAATAATCTTTTCAAACACTGATTATTTATACAGTGTGGAAACCACTTATGTCATTCTTTATGTCATTATTTTAAAAAATTATAAAAAATGCCGAAACTCGTCAACTTTTGAATTGAGTTGTGCGTTATGTGAACATAAATGTAAATGTACAGGGTGATTCACGCAAGTATGCCATAGTCGGTGCTTTTTTTAAACTAAACTAAACTAAACTAAACTAAACACCCTGTATATTTGCATATTTTTGAAATCCTCTTAATGAACCGATTCCAACAAACTAAATAATGTATGGTCAATTATGATTTATACAGGGTGAAAATTTTATTTTTACAGTTATTAAACACATACATAAAATACCTGATGTACCTATTTGATTTTAATACATTAAAATAAATGCTCAAAATGTTCTCCACCTATTTGTTGGCAATAGCACAGTCTCCTATAGAACTCCTCCTTAAATTTGTTTAAAGTTTGAGGTGAAATATTGCGTATTTCTGTAGTTATCCTGTCTTTGAGGTCTACAATGCTAGTTGGTTGTGTTGCATATACTTTGTTCTTGTGATAACCCCACAGTAAAAAATCTAACGGCGTAAGATCTGGCGATCTAGCTGACCACTCAATAGTACCTCTTCGTCCAATCCATTTATTGGGAAAGATTTCATCTAAATAAGTTCTTACCATTAAAGCATAATGGGGTGTTGCCCCGTCTTGCTGGAACCAAACATTTTCATTCGGTAAGCTAGGATCTATTGCGTTGGGATATAAGTTTGCCAACGCAGGAATAACTTCATTTCTATGCATATTTGAATATTTTTCAGCTGTCAAATTTCCATCTATAAGACCAATAATATGGTCGCCTAGGATACCGGCCCAAACGTTCACCTTTTGAGGGTACTGAGTATGTGTCTCACGCATCCAATTAGGATTCTCTGCTGACCAATATCTACAGTTCTGACGGTTTACCTCTCCATTCAATGCGAATGTTGATTCGTCAGAAAAAAGAATGGTACCAAGAGCTATCTCATTTCTGTTCAGCTTATTCATCAATCTTTCGAAGAAATCCATTCTACGATCTGGATCGTCTTCTGTTAACTCCTGCACAAAAGTTAATTTGTAGGGACGAAGTTTTTCTTTATGAAACATCTTAGAACAGTTGTATGACTAATATTATTTTCACGGGCAATTTTACGTGTACTTGAAGTTGGATTCTCTTTGACACTTAACAAAATATCCACTTTCACATCATCTTCAACGAAGTGTGGTTTTCTTTTCAATGGTTTGACCTGTCCAAGTTCTCTGAATTGTGCATGAATTTTACACACAAAACTTTGTGAAATATTAGGCAATACCTGTGATTAAATAAGTTCGCCACTTCAACTTGACTTCTGCAGTTATCCCCGTACCCGATCATCATTAAAATCTCAATTCGGTGAGTCTCAGTTAAATATTTCATTGTTATGTCGACAAGGAAAGAGTGTTTGACAAAGATTTTACTTTTTCGGTATAAACTGTCAACACATCCACATTATTTACCGAATTTGTCTAATTATTGGCGTTTTAAGGCAATTTTTAGGTGTTTATGATAAAATTCATGGGCGTAGCAGGTTTTGTTTAATATACAAATACGTCTAATAATTAGTTAGTTTAGATTTTTGATAAATCCATATTTAGCTAATTTGTAAAAAGAACCAATATTTCAAGTGTTGGAATCGGTTCATTAAAAGAATTTCAAGAATATGCAAATAAACAGGGTGTTTCATTAAAAAAAAAACACCGACTATGGCATACTTGCGTGAATCACCCTGTACATTTAAATTAATATCTACATAACGCACAACTCAATTCAAAAGTTGACGTTTCTCGGCATTTTTTATAATCTTCTAAAATAATGACATAAAGAATTTCATTCCATAAGTGGTTTCCACACTGTATATTTCCCAAATAAATAAATAAAGTACTAACCTTAGTTTCCTCTAATTTATGTTCTGTCACATGTAAAATAACAGCTAATATAAAAATAGTAAAGAGTAGTATCCCAACTAAAATTAACAATACTTTTTCTAAAGGCGATCTCAGCTTCCAAATGGTACTACCAGCATGGTATCGTATATGAGTAGTACTGCTACTTATACCTTCATTCAACTGAACACTGTTCACACTATCATCGTCTGCGAAATCTGCATTTGTATATCTCGTCATCTAAAAAAGAAACATCAATTTATAGAAATAGAAACCCATTAGGTACAGTAATCACCATACAACTAAAGCACCATTGTTACTTAGTGGAAGCTTATTTGTGGTTGTGGTGATGGCTTTGAAGACAGCTCTGAGTGTAGAAGAGCCCACTGGAGTCTGGGAGTTACAGTCGTATGCGTGAAGCAGCTGCACATAACTATATCTGAACATCAATATCTTAGTGCTTCATATTTTTGATTTGGAAGCTGTGGGTGGGCAAAGAATTAACTTTAAACTCTTTCTGGAGTTCCCTCATGTCATAGATCCATTTTACCAGCCACTATTCATTGCGGAGAAGTATAACAAAAGAGAAATTCAACTAGTACTTCCTCCAGACGAATAAAACAGAAGAAATTGTTACATGGATACTTACTGGTGAAGAATTCAAAATATCCAGCACAATATTTTTATATTTCGTTGACCATTGGTCCATATTTAAATTAATTGTTACTTTTAATAATAATAAAATATGATACTCGACTTGTTAATAGGCAAACAGCTTGGTGTGAACTGTTTATATAAGGAGGGAATACATTGCTGGTAAATAGAAACAGCTTTTTGCAATGTTGTCGTCTAAATAAAAGACAAAACATTCTGGCGATCTCGACAGTTTAACTATCTAACGCTTCGTGAGAAAAACAAAGTAATATCATGCCGTGATGTTGTTTGTAATTTTCCCGGAAAATTTATCCCGTGAGACAATTTATAGAAGAATAATTAATTGGGAAAACAGACAAGTGCAAATTGATAGAGAAAGGAAAGTTGGATATTGCGTAGTCAATAATTTTCCATAATGTTTCTACAGCAGCTACAAGTAGTATTATTCCAGGATCCGAGAGGGTTTTTGATTGTATCATAAGCTGTACAAGGTTATTCATTATAAATGTTCCAGCCCCTACCATAGTTATTATTGTTTAAACAAAAAAAAATTTAAATAAAAGTTGTGTGGTTATAAACTAATTTTATTATAACGTTAACAAAAGTACAGTGGTGTGCATAGTTTGGGGGACACAAAAAATTATTCGTTTTTTTAAATGAGACCCCCTATATATAATTGAATTTTTGAAAAGATGTTTCTGTTCTGATTTCAAAAATATACCATATTATCAAAGAAAGCTATGAAAATCACAACTGTCACGTTTATTAAATGTCATCATTATTGAAACATTCAAAATGGTTTACAGTGTAGGAGAGAAAATTCAAATATTCACTTGCTAAAGTCTATATAGAAAGGACAAGGAGTAATAAATCATTCATT
>CAJUYI010007695.1:0-11813 GCA_910591695.1 Galerucella pusilla
ACATAGTTTTCCATATGTAGCCAACTTACGCGGACACACTGTATATGTCCTGCTTCCGAATTACATCTTGCTTAGCCGGAAGTTTTATTTATTTGGGAAGATATATACAGATTGTGAAAAAGCTTTTCGAACCATGCGAAATACACAAGTACGACAAGGAAAATATGAGAAAAACAGCTTGAAAGAGAGAGAAAGAATAATTGTGCGTGGTCAGCGAGGGCGTTTACTCAGTTCCAGAGGCCGGCCGAATGTTCATTGCCCCCCTATTTTAACCGCTGTTGCCAGAAGCGCAGATTAATTTGTACAAATGATATTTTTGTCTAGTTAAGGTGACTTTTTTTCGAGCTCATGCACCAATTGTAAAACTAAACACTTTCATCCGGCAACAGTGTCCTTTACAGAGATAATTCACTAGTTGGTGGTATTCAGTATGTTCCCAACTTAAAGGGAGTGAGTGTGTTGAAGAAATAAAAAAATACATCGTTATTACGTAACCTGTACATCTTATAATAAACAATATTTCTTGAGAGTACCATAATTAATGAACTGAAAATCCCTTCAGTTCATAAATTGAATTGAAAAAATAAAATAAGTAGGTACCTACACCAATTCTAAACATAAAATATAAACTTCTTCAAAAATTTAAATAAAAATCCATTCTAAAGGTGAACATAATTTTAATTAATTTGTTAACGTAAGTACTGTTGGCCCAGTGTGGCAACAGACTTTGTTATTATGGCAACCTCGTATTCGGACAAATGCGTACCTCAAGCGCAGAGGTAACCTAACATCTTGTCTATGGTTCTTAACTCCTAGTCTATGGTTCTTCTTTACTCCTAGTCTATGGTTGATGGTGGTAGTCCAGTTCTGTTTTAGACAAAGAGCAGATAGGTTTACACGCCAAGTGACTAAGTAGTTTTTAACTATCTATATCCGCCTCACAAGTATATTTAAAAGTGTAGTGTTCAGAAATTGACTGTTAATAAAAACTGTATAAATTATATTGTTCGTTATCATTGTAGACGCTTACATAATTGAGTGCTCAAATAAACCACCTTGCTTTGCCTGAGAATTACCAAATCTGTGGTGAAGATTTGATTTCATATCTCTAAGATTATTTGGCGTAATGCTGGCACAAACGTGCTGCATTTTCACCCCCAATTCATTTAAATAAATTAATAGCTCATTGTTTACAAACATAAATGATACTTTTTAAAAATCTTCAAAGAAAAAAATCATTTGGTGCTAGTTCAGATGATCTTGGAGGCCATTTAATTGTGCCATTTGTACTAATGATTCTTCCGGGAATGTAAACCTTGAAAATTCTATTACTATCCTTGAATTATGGACTGGACAACCTTCTTGTCGAAACCAAAGTCTGTTGAGATCAACATCGGGTATAAGGAGAACTGCAGGAATCACTTGATTTTGTAATAAGTCTAAATATTTGGCAGAATTTAAGTTCCCCTCAATAAAAAAAGGACCTATAATGTGGTAACCTAAAATACCCGTTAAAACACTTAGCTTCTGCGGATACTGTGTTCGGAGTGGAATGCTTAGATGTCCTGAGACCAATATCTTGTGACGGATGGATTGTGTTTTTGATGTAATGAAAAAGTTGACTCATCCGTAAATAAAATATTTTTTAAAAAGTTCTCGTCAGCATTTTGACGTTCTATCATCTCCTCACAGAAATCCATTCGTCTGGTATTGTCCTCGGGAAATATTTCCTGTGTTTTCTGAACCTTGTAACAATGGTACCCGTTCCGTTTTAAAATATTCTGTACAGTTTTATTATCCATGCAATTTGGCTTGAAGAAGATGGTTGTCCTGTTTTAACTGCTAAACAAACATTTAATTCTCTAGTTTACCTTTCATCGTTTATTGGACGTTCGATTGGATCTTCCGAAGCTTGGCATTTTCTACATTATGAAACACATCCATATTTTTCGAAATTACTAATTATTTTCACAATTGTTGACTTTGAAGGAATTAGGCGATTTTCAAATGCCACAATAAACAAATTAACGATTGCATCAGCCGAATGACCTCTAAAATACCATCTTACAATTTGCACTTTTTCGCAGGTTAAAAGTATGTTAACGAAGGCGCTTCCAACGTGATCAACGTTTGTAGCGAAAAGACCTAGGAGTAATAGCATTTTAAATGTGAATTCTCTCTCTAAATGACACTGTTGCCGGATGAAAGTGTTTAGTTTTACCTAATAGTGCATGAGCTCGAAAAAAAGTCAACGATAACGAGACAAAAATATCATTTGTAGAAATTAATCTGTGCTTCTGGCAACAGCGGTTGAAATAGGGGGCAATTAACAATCGGCCAGCTTCTGGAACTAAGTAAACGCCCTCGCTGACCAGGCACAATTATTCTCTCTCTCTCTCTCTCTCTCTTTCAAGCTGTTTTTCTCATATTTTCCTTGTCGTACTTGTGTGATTCGCATGGTTCGAAAAGCTTTTTTCGCAATCTGTATGTGCCGTTCTGCTTTAAGATATACTGTTAGAACGCTAGCTGTCAAAACTATTTTTCAATTCAACATCTTGGAAACTTTTAACGATAAATAATGCATTCAATAAAAAGTAATTATAAATTTATGTAGAATCTTAAAATGAAAAACTGGGAAATTTTTAACGTGGTGGTTTTTTGTAGCACGACAATAATTTTTAAAGAGGTACCTCTTAACCATTTATAAGCTTGGTCAAAAGTTTTCCGCTATCTTAAATGGTACCCGAGGTATTAACCTCTATCCCGCTTAAATTTCCATTTTCAAAAATATATAACATGTCCAGATGAAGCTGTTTGTAGTTGAATAACTAAAAAATCGATGGTCCAAATCTAGACATTATTATATATTTTCGCAGAGAGGAATTTAAGAAGATTTTGAAAATCTCAAAATAGTAACTTCGAGAGAGATGAAAATGTCTGGACGAGAGAGGGTAACTACTTCTCTCATCTCGTCTCGGAGCTTTATTTGAGAGAAAATATCTCTCTTGTCGCGTCGAGAAAGGGGGGAGGGGGAGACGAGAATTTCTCGCCTCGGCGGTAACACTAGCAACACTGCAATCACCAATTCTAATACAACTAATTGTAATCAATAGAGAAATATTTTTACTTACTAGTATTGAAGATATCTATTATGTATTATTCTATTCCCACTCATCTGTTTTGAATTTTCCAGTTGTTGGCATATTGGAAGGCAAAAGTTTGTATCGTACACCTACCTTACATATTAAATTCTATACTTTCTCTGTCATTTGCACCTACTCTTTGTATTTCTACAAAATAGATCACGATGCCTTGAAAGTTATATAACACGATTCAGTAATTTCTATATTATTTTACATGTTACCAACTACAAGGATGACATAAAAAGAAATAAACTTGAAATGAGGTTTTTCAAAGATTTGGGTCAATCTATTTGGCTTTAAAATTTGTAGAATATCCTCCCTATGACGGACGAATAGGCTATTGAATGTTTTTTGGTTTTAGCCAGGTGCCGTACAGACCTGTTACTTATAACAAATTTGCTTCATAATAAAATCTGAACTTGTATATTTGGTATTTTTCCACATAATCTGTCCTGAAAATAGAGAAATGGTAATTTACGTCACAAGACCGGAAAGTAGTGTTTTCAGGTCGAGACAAGCAGATTCCAGGGCGAGCCGTAGGCGAGTCCTGGAAGCTTGGAGAGACCTGAAAAACAATAATTTCCGGTTGCGTGACATACAATATTTTTTTTAAGACAGACACTTTGATATACATTTGATATCTATTTTACTTTTATAACAAATTGATTAACACATAATTAACATTTAACATAAATCCGTGAATTTTTAATATTTACGATAAATGTACTATTGTGGACGTTAAATATCTGAAGGGAAGATGTGTTTGAATTGCTGGGAATTGTTCAATAAGTTTAACGTGAAAGACAAATTCAAAATCAACGAACTGTCATCACTAGACAATATATCGAAACGTTGTTATCATAGTAATAGCCTATAAGCCCATGGGGAAAAAAGTGTCGCGATTTGAAACAGCAGCAAACCCATTCAGAGCGATAGTTTATCATGCCACCATCGGTTTCAGCACTATGGCGTACATTTTCTCTTGTGCAGAAAAGCGCAGTGGAAAACTGAACATTTTATTTTTCACCCCCTGAAACCGTGATATGAAACTGTACGCCGTTTGTTACATTTAATAGTAGAATCATAGGAGATCGGTCCAGACTCTGACGTTCAAAAATAATCGTTCGGAAAATCTAGGAAAAATTTTAAAAACTCTTATTTTTTACCCCCTGAAACCGTGATATGGAACTGTACGCCGCGTGTAGGCCCTCCGGTTTGGCGGTTTTGGCGTCTTGTAGTTGCGTCCTGAGCATAACATTTTGCCTTCTAGCTGTCCTAGCACTATAAATCTCGCAATAATAGCGAATGTCTTGTATGTCGGGGGCTCATGAGGAGGTCTGCCACACTTCTGTGCCATCAGAATCACAATTTCTCCAGAGAGTGCCTCCGCATGGTCAATTTGTTAGGCCGGTGTTTTAACAGCAAGCGGAAGCAATGAAACCGAACAAAATCATCAACAATCACGTTATGTAGGTTAGTTGGATCTAACCCCCAAAGTCCTCACGAGTGGGCCCCAAAAGACTTTTTAACATTTTCTTGATCCCACGCACCCATCTCTAGTAGTAGATACTTCCTGAAAAATCCGGTAGTTCGGATAGATATTTGTCAAAAGAGCCATCACCCGTGACAGACGTCAGTCGGAAATTGTCAGACATTTCCTTGTTGTCTTCTATGTCCTGACGCTGCGTATTTTTATTATTTTTTCCTTTGACATAAGCGGAACGACCTACTTGCATCTTCAGTTGTGTATATCCCACGTAGATCTACTTTCGATTGTCTGATCTTCAATTACCTAATACATATGGGTATTGTGGAGTCTCTAGTATTCGTTTCGACAATCACAAGCAGACAGCTGTTAATTGAAACAAAAAGCCACTCATTTTTATTTATTAAACTATCAGCTCTCCTCTCCGTATACGAATGTCCAATTCTCATCAAGAACTAGCCTACCGAGAAAGCGGTTTGTATTGCAAACGAAGCAATTTTCCATTTCAGGTAGCGCTCTGGTGCATAATCAGAGCCACAAATCTACTTTATGTCATACTAGTTCATTATTGTGTTTTTATTGCTTAGTTACCAACTATCTAATCACTTTATGGCCCGCGCGGGCATAAAGAGAAATAATTTTTTGTTCAACTTATTTAATAACAATGTCGTAAGCTTCTTTAGACTTTTTTGGCAACAGATTAACAGTTGCTTTCTTTGCTTTTTCAATAATTTCGTCAGGAATTCCAAAATCTTCGTTCATTTTGACTTCTAACTATGACACTATATAAAAATTTATTGTGATATTATGACATTTACGTTTGTCAACATTCACCTATTAATTCAAAGCGGATTTTTTAAAACACTGATTTGTATTGAGATCGGATTGCAATAACGAACTAGTATGACATAAAAGTTTGTATGTACCGCAGGCATAAACAGATGTGTATACCCTCGGGCGACTTACAAACCCTCGGGCCAGAGGCCCTTGGCTTCGTAAGACGTCGCCCTCAGGGCATAAGGATCTATTTATACCCTTGGTACATAAATAACTATTATATCGTGAATGCGCATGTCGGGCTTGTTCCTACTGACGTCTGTCACGGGTGATAGCTCTTTTGACAAATATCTATTCCGCAGTATCTATCCGAACTACCGGATTTTTCATGAAGTATCTACTACTAGAGATGGGTGCGTGGGATCAAGAAAATGTTGAAAAGTCTTTTGGGGCCCACTCGTGAGGACTTTGGGAGTTAGATGGATCAACTAACCTACATAACGTGATTGTTGATGATTTTGTTCGGTTTCATTGCTTCCGCTTGTTGTTAAAATACCGGCCCAATAGATTGACCTTTGTGGAGGCACCCTCTGGAGAAATTGTGATTCTGATGGCACAGAAGTGTGGCAGACCTCCTTATGAGCCCCCGACATACAAGACATTTGCTATTATTGCGAGATTTATAGTGCTAGGAGGCAAAATGATATGCTCGGGACGCAACTACAAGACGCCACCACCGCCAAACCGGAGGGCCTACACAGTTTTAACTGATCACGATCTCTTAGTTATCATTAAGACTACAACATATAAAAAAAAATCGAAAATCGTACGAGAGACAGGATTACCTATAAAATGGTGCAGGGTCCTTTTAAATATAAAATTTCTCAGAGATATTTAAATTCCTCTGAAAGCTGGATCTGAATCTTTTGAATAGTTTGAGTTTCCAAGCCATCTAACTTGCATCTTCGGGTAGAAGGTACAATGAAATTATTGATTTGGTGCGAATGATATTTACACCCTCATCTGTTGAATTTCTTTTGAATCGTACTTACTACATCATTGTGTACTAAAGTGTTTTGTGATCACAGTTAAAAGATCCTCCTCCAATAGGTATCATAGCAATTGGCACAAGATGCCCCATTGCGGACAATAGGTTCGGCTGAACGCTAGAACCGAACGATACCTAGTTCGTATTTCTTTCTCGTTCCAACTAATTATAGTATAGTTCCTGGGACGGTTTAAAAACTACCTTCTGGAAGCGGTGATAGAGTTGAGGTATCCATCCCTAACTCGAGATTACTCTTTATACAGTACTCGATACGATTCCATTTCGGTTAATAAATGCCAGTTGGAACAAATCTAATGTCTCTCTCACAATAGAGTAGTAAATTATTCTTTCTCTAAGCATACACTCTATCGGTCTCATCGATGCATTTTCGTCTCCATGACCTTGAGATTGAGACTGAGAAATTTTATTACTCACTCATAAATAGCAAAATATGGACATCTTTTGTTTTTGTTTTAATTATATTTCTTATTATCATAGGGGAGGAAAAATATTTCAAAATGTTGAAAAAATTTGATTCAGAATAGTTATTTGTTTTACTAGGCATAAAAGCACAAGATTTAATGCCGCGGCTGGTGTTCCATAGCCGAGCGTATCGAGGCTATGAAACCAGCGAAGGCATTAAATCTGCTTTTCTGCCGTGTGAAACATATAATTTTTTCTTCAAATTTGTTCCAATTCCACGCAAAATCGACTTTTTCATATTTAAATTGCGTTTCATTATCAATATCCAAATAACTAAATTTTTTTATCAAAGGTAACTGGGCCCTGCGTTACTATGTTTACCGCTGATGACGTTTGTTGAATATGTTTGTTTACTGTTTACTTTGAAAAGTTGTCATGTTAGAAATGGATTTACTGCAAAGTGAGGATGAATTAACACCACCTGAGATAAGAGACCAGGCGCGAGATGTGGAATTTAACCTTTTACCGGAAAAATCAAGAACTGTATATGAATTCACATACAGCAGATTCATGGAATATAGACAGAAGAAAAATATAGGATCTTTCTCTGAAAATGTGCTGATTGTCTATTTTTCCGATCTTTCAAAGAAAATGAATTATTACTTGGAAGGTTGACTAGCAACGAACTTTTTCTGCCTAGGCAGTAAAAGTGGACTTTTTCTGCCTAGGCATTAAAAGTACAACTTCTAAGCCTGCCAAGTATCATTAAAAGGCCGCTTTTAATGTTATTTGGAGAAAAATTCATTTTTTTCCAATCTCAATTAATTTCTTGGAATGTTCTTTCAAAATATATACCAAAAAAAAGGAGACTTTTCAATGGTTATAATGGACAGGCATAGAACATTGAATGAAAATAATAGGCAGACAGAAGACACAAATTAATAAATGAACATCTTTTAAACATTTTATCGGAATCTTATGGTAATGAAAACTTTTACAAATGAATTAACCCTTTATAACATTTTGATCGTATGCCAATGGTATATGGAAATTTTTGAAAATATATTAAACTTCATTAGCGGTCCAATGGTGAATGGATTCACCTAGGTTCATATAGTTTAATGTGGCTAAAGAATTTTCCACATTAAAAACATAATTTTTATGTAAACTGTAAGTAACCACTTATTTTCAAAATTTAGAAATACGTGTTTATTTGATGCAATTTGCTTCCATAAAATTTCAAGTTGTGAATTATTTTCACCAAATAATATAATCAAAATCATTTCTTTGCTATTTTCTTGAAAAATTTTTGGTTATTTTTAAAGTAGTTTGATGAAAGTTTTAGTTTTATTTGATTATCAACAACTATTGTTAAAAACATTCGCATGTCAATTTTGATAAAAAATTTCAGAATTTCACTTTTTCATTTTTGTCTTTCATCTTGATTATTATATAAGCTAAATTTACCGAGTGGCTCATGTCCGTTAATATTTTTTGTTAATTTTCTGAATCCACTTCAACACCAAGCTATCCCTAATTGAACTGAATGATTTTCTGACGTCTTCCATTATCAGTTTATCGTCATACCGAAACAAAATTGAATGTTTTATAACAATTTCTATTTTGATATAGTTAATTGATAAAATTATGAAGTGTATATGTTATCCTCACACATACCCACACTTCTACATATATAATAAATACGAACATTATTATCACATTAATTATTTGTTATCTTCTGCGTCAATCGTAATCAGTTGCTCATGTCTTGGTAGGATTTTTAAAGAAAACCCGTCGAGCAGATGACATTGTAATTAGTTTACTTCAATAGATCATTTATTAGCAATAAATCGTGACTGTTTATTGATAATAAGGTAGGATTAGTTTATTTAAATGATTTTATTAGCTGTGATATTTTAAATACATTTTATTTTTCAATAAAATAGTGACTAAAGTTCATATAATAAACTTTTTGGTGTGCGTCATCGATTGTTAATGTCCTTCTAACACATTACCTAGGAAGAAATGGAAGAAAAGGCAGCTCTGCGTGATCAATCCTAATCAAAATATAACAATAATGAACCCTTAACGTAAACCCAAATCTGACTTGAAAAATTTGATAGGTTGATGTTTAGATTACGCGCAAGCGCGACCTATCAATCAGGAGAAATTACAAAATATGCCTAGATACACGGAAAAACAACAAAATTTTGAATGTTCTAAAGTATTTTCAGTTAGAAAAAGAAGCTGGTAATTATTAATTTCATAGCCTTTTCGAATTTGGTTGAATATGATCCTGATGATTTTATTCATCAAATTTAAGGTTAGCTTTATGGCAAATAAAATAAACGTCATACCCAAAACCCGGATATACTTCACAAACGATGACGCACACCAAGAAGACTATTGAATGTACTAGATATATTAGCTACTATGTTAAGCATACATTATTTTTTTTCTTCACTATATTGTAAACAACGCATTTTGACACTGTTTGGATGGAAGTAACAATTACCAAAAAGGTATCGATTGCCCTTGACAACGGGCTGTAGTCAATGTTATTCGATAATTTATCCATCTCTAGCCAAGTTTACTGTTATTCTTGAAGTATTGCTGGATACTTCTGGCTTCGTTATATTGTATACAATTTTATTTGTTGACGCTCACCGGTACATAACTTTCCGAAATAGTGATTTTTTGTGCTTTTATTCGGCATATCTTCTTTTAAAATATGCTCGGGAGCTTAAGATACTTGGAAATATATATGTTTTCCTCTATTATAAGGGTGAACTTCAGCATGGAATATTGACACCATAAACTTCCTGAAAGAATCAGTGCATAACATGTCGGGCTTGGTTTTAAAAAATCGTATTCGGTTACTAGCTTAGAGAACATTTATTACAATATGTGAAGTTTTTATGTATATTTGGTTTTTATAATTTTGATTCTCACTAAACCATGTTTATTTTTTACCTTTTTAATGTATTTACAACAAAAATAGTTGACCGCCTGAGAGGCATTGATTGGCACGCAGTGATTGTAAATAGGTGGCGCACGGTCAATCGTCACTATGTGCCCCTGGCAGTGAATGTATTAATACTGCAGATTTTTCGTGTAAGTACGCCAGAAACACGGTTTCTGATACTGCAGTAGCACCATTTCTTAAAGTATTGATACGGTGCTTCATACCTCTTCCTTGATTTTTCTGTCAGCAGCGACAGACAAGCGATATTTGCTGATTCTTCTGTATTCATTTGGCTGTTATCCAAATGAATAATTCCAATTTCTCTTAATTTTTGGTAATAAACTGTCAACTTGAAGTTTATTCCAGTAAATAAAAGAAAAAAGTTAACATTAATTACGCCCTATTTTCATCTTCCTGTTGGAAGTTGCATTTGGTACCTCATTAAACATGAGACAAAGTTTTGCATGAAAACGCGTGCGAGGGCGGAGAAAATGGCCCCAAAAGACCAGAAAAATAGGTTTTCAGTCAATATCTCCTAAAATATGGCAGTTAGAGATTTTTGGTTCAAAAAAAAATTGAAGTTCAGTTAATTTTCTACAAAAATGGTCCTTATAATTTTTCTCGTAAATTTGACCGGTTTCGAGAAAAACGGCACCAAGCGCACCTCGAATAATGAGCTTCTGTGCTGTATGCCGGAGAGCACAGTCCGTGTATTTACACATCAGCGGGGGGACAAATTATTCAATGTGAAAAATGCATATTTTCTCATGAATCAAAATTCATGTGAAAAAGGAATTCTGCTGATATCATACCCTGTGAATTGAATCACGCTTGACTCTTTTGGCCATATCGGAAGACGGGTCAAACTTTCTGCTCCCGTGCAATTTTGATCTCGCCAGGAATTTGTTCCTATTTTTTTGTATTGCACTAATTTACTCTAAATTTTCTTGATTATGGGTCCTCATAAGGTCCTTTGTCTTCCCTGAAATTTGTATATCCTAATTTTTTTTAATTTTCATTTAATCGTTGTTTATTGAATCCCAAATTTTTGCTGTTTTTGGATCGCGAGGAAATATTGTGAACAACCATCAATTAAAAATTTATACATGATCCGATTGGTCTCTATGATACATCATTTGAGAGCTAAGAATGTCTACCTTCCGATTGTGCAATTACTTTTTTCTTGAAGTCGTCCATTTTTCAATAAAATTAGAAAACGCGGGCTCAAGGAAAAAACCCACTTTTTTTTTGGTGGTTTTTTTCTCCCTGCTCTTTATTCCTAACATTTTAACACCTTAACTAGTGTAATGGGGAACTCCCACCTTTCCATCGATGTATATAAGTCATACCTTTGATACCCCGGGGAAAAACCGGTATATCTAAATGTATACGCTATAATTTATTACTTTCGTTCCTCCGTCGTTCGCCGCGCGTGTGCTCTACGTGGCGCTCGTGTCGTCTGCTCATCTATTTGTGGTTCTTGTGAGTCACGCCAGTGACAGAATTATAAAGACAGCGATAATATGTTATCCCAAGAGGTAGCATTAGAGGAAACTGTAGACTCAGAAGAAGTTGTTGACGAGGTAGAGCTAGAGGGAGTTCTAGACCCAGAAGAAGTTCTTGACCAAGAATCAGATGATGACTGGTGACGAACAGATTTATGTCATAATTGCAATGTATTTTTATATACTTTTTTCATCAATTCACGGACAATTAACTCGCGAATCTCTTGTACTTTTGTTAAAAATTTTCTATGTAATATTTTAGTCTATAATGTATTATTCTTGTATCATTATATTGGGTTCTCCCGTTGATAAATAAATAAATAAAAATATATTTTTCCATAATAAATGAAACAAGGAGAACGTTTATAACTCGTTATTCCAAAAACCTCAATCAGTCTGGTTGCAAAATGATTTGCAAAAATTTGCGGAGAATCTGCAAGAAATTGTTGCTGAGTATTATGGGTAA
>CAJUYI010007696.1:366-11152 GCA_910591695.1 Galerucella pusilla
AGCAACGTAACATAACGTAGCGTAACGTAACGCGTAACGGTCAGATCTTTTGCGTCGCGACCCCTGGTCGCTCAAACATAACCTGACGTAAAGAACTAAAGTTCCAAAAATTAGTGTCAAATATTATTTTACAAGCCAAATATTTCAGTTGTGAAATAATCATAGTATGAGGCATTATCGGATTCACGCGACTACTTGTAGTGTGTTTTTGTCTTAACTTAATTATGTTGGCATAAGCCAAAACGCAATATTTTGAACGATGTATACCTGTATTTCCGGTTCATTCGCTAATAACATCAAACTATGTGCTAGGGATGTAGCTGTGGTATCGTAACCCTAAAAAAATGTTTCAATTATGCAATTTTATTTATCTTATCTTCAATACCTCATTGATTCGAATACTTCAAATAAACTGTTTGTAGGTTGCAAACAATTTTCTACTTACTCCCAAAATGAAGGTGTCAACCTCTTCCCTCATCGCCACGTCATCCAGGTCAGCACCATTATATCTTGCTTTTATCATCAAATCTAAAAGTGCCAACCTTTTTTTATCGCCATAGCTAATTTGTCCGTTTTCTTCGAAAAGTTTATATCTTTCTTTGATTATATTACTAGAAAAATCGTGCATAGTCCCCACAGTTTTTTCGTTACTTTTTCCAACTGCACTTAACTTGTAAAAAAATGGACTGTACAACCAAGGTCGGCCTATTCTGTACATAATATTTTCTCCATAATCATGAACAGCTTGTAAGTACTTGTTACATTTGGGATCTTCGCGAAGGTCTTTCCCAAGAGATGTTTCTATATAACAAACAGTTATTGTCTTATTCTTCCCATACATATCTGTTCAATTTGCTATTTTGAAACCCAAATACTTACCTCCTATTGAGAACAGAGTAAATTTAGTGATGGGCTTAATAACATCAATGTAGGGTTGATCGCATGTTTTTTTCAAATCGTGAACTAAATGGTTCATTTCTTTGGTGAAAATTTCAACGAATTGCTGCAAAATGGTAAAATGGAAGGCTGGAGTTAAAATTTTTCTTCTTGAATGCCATTGTTTACCTAAAATGGTACATAGAAACTGTAAGGGAGCGATGTAGACTCCGTTTCATACAAGAAAAAGCCTCGTGAAGTTTGCCAACTGTCTTGCGCAGAAATCAGAATCGATCTTGTATATACAGGGTGGGGCACTATGAACGAACTATTCTCTGGCGTCTTAACGGCAAATATAATTAGAAAAAATTAGACGTAGAATTAAGTAGATTACTTATGACTATAATTTAAAAATATTTTGGAATATACAGGGTGCTCCAAAAAAGCGTGCCGTATCAAAGTTAGGTTCCTTTAAATGGAACAACCTGTATTTCATCACATTTTTGAATTGTACTATTAAAAATAATGTAAGTTCATCAACATTTCCCTATATCTATCTAGTTCAGTTTCCAGGATAAATCGATTTTACATAATTTGTAGACCCTCCGAAAAAATACAATAACTTCAAAATAAAAACGAATAACCACATTTGCTTTACACCATCTCACTAAAAGCTTTTACCATACCGTTTCCAATATTTACTGGTATGCTATTATATACAGGGTGTTTTTAATATGACAGTATAACACTAACCATTTAATACATAAATTTCTGGCTTAATTTAAATGGAACACCCTTTTTCGGAGCACCCTGTATATTCCAAAATATTTTTAAATTATAGTCCTAAGTAATCTACTTAATTCTACGTATTATTGTTTCTAATTTTATTTGCCGTTAAGACGCCAGAGAATAGTTCGTTCATAGTGCCCCACCCTGTATATATGTCGCCTCGAAACGACAATATTTTCAACATTATAGTTAAGTTTTATTTCAAGTCAACCATAATATGTATTTTTGAGAATAAATATATAAAAGTTGTAATCTACATTAACTTGACCCCCCCCCTATATTTGACCCTTCCGGCGCCCGTATCTTTATTTTGTAAAATTTTTCAATATGTTTGTAATAATAATATCAATAATAAACAGTTACATTACCTTTACTAGTCAATAGTCCCATTCCAAGCCAATCATGAAAAAAGTTGTATACTAGACTTTTTTCATTGTGCTTGGTATTATTTAAGATCAACTAAAAAAATATATTTAATTATTCAATAGTATATTGCAGATTTTTCGGGTTGTCAAATAAATTACAAATTAATTATTTCAGCACTCACTACGTGGAAAATGTTCAACAGTAATTACACAAGTGGTGGTAATTTTTTGATTGTTTTAACTAGATGCACGAATCTTTGTTGTTATGGAGATCACACGAGTGGACAAAAAGACGAGTCTGACATTACGAGATGAGCGAAGCGAGGAGAATAACAGGCGAGTCCGATAAAGACACTTTACTGACGTGGTGCATACAAAATTTTATCGCCAACTGCTCAGAATTCAGAATATAAAAAACTGAGGTATATTTCATAGCATTTTATTATGACAAAGTAAACAGCACATATAGAACACATCTACTTATTATTTGTTATATTTAAATTGAAGGTACACCCTGAAGCATTTTAAAAGTTAATTCCTGAAGTCAAAGGAGTTCCAACAATAATTTGTTATAAATAAATCGCAACAAAACTATTATCGAGCCGTAATAGGGAGAAGCGTGACAATGACAAGTGACAGATGATGATTTTCGAGTAATGTCAAAGTCAAAATACTTTACCAGACGCATATGTCACTTTACCAGACGCATATGTAAACTGTATATTTACTTCCGGAAATCAATCAGATAATTGACGGTTTTACTGACGGTTGGCGATAAAAAATATTACTACCACGAATGTAATTCGGCGTGATTATTTTTTAAACTAATTAGCAAAATGCAAATATGTAAGTATCTTTATTAAACAGGTTCCAAATAAACAGCAAATTTTTAACGTCAAATAAAAATGACACTGACAAATGTCCGGTACCCAATGGCTTACGCATTCATTCAAACGAAGATCCAATCAGACGGCGTGAAAAAATTATCAGTAGTAATAACCCAAGGACATTGATAATTGTTCGAAAAAATTTTATGACAGATTTCGAAAGCTTGTTGCTTGGAAACAGACCGACGCCGCAGGCGGAGGTCTGTTGAAAGTTGTTATTAAATGTTTTATCATTTATCAATGTCCGAGTAACGGATAGAAAACTTTTTGATAATTATAGAAAAAACCAAATCGTGACATTTCGAAATATTAAATATTTGAAACTTCAAAATCGAAATAAATTAATATGTTTCCATAGGATCGTGAAAATAGCCCATGGTCTGTTATCAGTGTAATGTTGACATGATTGGGTGAAATTGTTCATATGATAAAAAATGAGGAAATTTGATTGGTTCTTGGAACTGCCAAAAAATTTTCAGTAGTAATAATTGATTTTCGCTATTATTTGCTACTACCAAATTATCAGTGTAATTTTGATGCCATTTGTCGATTTCAATTTTTTTTCTCTTCGCGATTGGCTGACAGGATCGTTTGCAAAATAATCAAAGGTAATACCACGAGTGCTTCAAATTTTATCGATAATTTTTTCTTTTCCACGAAAACTTGTTTATTTGGCAAAAATATGAAAACAAACCGATTGATAAAATCACGAGTCCGTTAGGACGAGGGATTTTATCTAAATTCGGTTTGTTTGAATGTTTTTGCCTAAAATAAACAAGTTTGAGTGATGAAAATGAAAAATTATGTGATACAATTTGAAGAGCGAGTTGTATTTGGGAAGATTATTTTTTTCAACAATTTAAAAGTTTGTATTACCTGAATGTTCAATATTCTCTTGGGTGATGGCACTCAATCGGTTTGTGTTCATTTTTCAATAAACTTCGAAGCACTTTTAGTTGTCAATAATGACAAATTCAACGTAAAATTTTGACGTTTCGATGTAAACAAGGTTTTATCGATGAGGAAGCATAATTATCAGTATAATACCAAATGATAGGCTAGAATAATGTATTGCTATTGGTTAAAACCACCAAAATGTCAGATTTTGACAAGTGAAAAAAATAATCATAATAATTATTAAATAAAATCTTATATATTTACATATAATATCATTTGCATCCTCAGGAGCATTATTATAATCTTCAGTTCGCTTATAGAAACAAATGTACAAAATTACCTCTATATCGTCAGGGTGTATTAAACAAACTCCTTCCATACCTAAACAATATACCTTGTATATAGGAAAGTACTCTATCGAATATTGTCTATCTCGATTGTACATCGCTTCTGAAATAATAAAAACGCATTCATATAAAATAAATGAGATCTTAGCACATATTATAAAGAGAAGAGATACGAAAGCTTGACAAAGAACAGTAAAAAGAGAGAGAGATGGGTGGGCATACCAATTTAAATGCCCATCGTCTAATGTCGACTCCGTTCGGGCTGCTTCGCGAAATTTGCCAACAGGGTTGTTAATTTGCATAATATTTCCTTCTATTTACGATCATAGGTCAAATATTTTATAAACATTTTTTTTAAGTGTGATAGTTAAACAGATACAAATATTTGATAATTAGGTACTTGTTTTAAATCAATTTCATCAACATTAAAAGAATTATACAATTGAAAAGATTATAATGTATAAAAATCATACCATAAATATATACTTTTTTTCACAAACCATATCCTTGGCAACCATGCACAATAACGGTGACGGCTAACCTAACCTAACATAATCAAAACGCCAAAACGTCAAAACATGCTCATAACGCCATTTTTGTTTGCTTCATTGTTTGATGGTGTTCAATCGGCGATATTTATTGTGTTATAGTCCAAGGTCATTGACGACGGAGCTGAAAATCGTTTGATGTTTCACCGGGATTCGTATCTGTTCTCTTTATAATCTGTGATCTTGGTGAGATTCACTGACAGTTGAAAATTTCAGATTTTTTCAAGGTCGTAATCTCTTGAACTATTTGATTATCTTTCTAGTGAATAGTAGGTCAACTCTTTTATAAAAATACTGTGATTTAAGTTTTAAGGTGGAGTTAAATTTGAAAATAAACGGGTTGGATAAAAGAGAAGATGTATGTTGATGAAATTACATCAAAAGTTTCCTTTTTTGTTTTGAGTTTTTTCATTCAAAGTATTGTATGAATTAAAAATTTGTAATTTTTTAATCTGCAGCTAAAATAAAAGAGTAATTTATTGTAAACAAAAGTCTAACCTGAATCTTCAAAATGATATTCTGTTCCAATTACAGGATATGCCTTGGGACCGGGAATGGCCATAAAATGTTTCCAGTATTCTTCATTTTTCTTATTATTCCACAAAATAAAAGCGACTATAGCCGCTAAAATTCCGATTAGTATCAAAAACATGTTTATACGCACAGCAGTCTAAGCTTAATAAAGTCATTCATTGAAAATTATTTCGCAACCTTCTAACGACATTTACTTCAAGGATATCTATTTCTGTTATTATCAAAATATTAACAAAAAGTGTTTATTTTCATGTACCATACAAAATTTCATAGATAAAATTCTCCTCATTATTTTCATTTCATCACTATCTGAGTATATGGATTTCAAATTTCAGCATACAATTACTAGTATTATGTTGAATGTTGAATATGCGCGTTGTAGTGTGATACACACTATCTTTTGGTTTGCGAGAGTCTCGTTTTCCTCCTCACTCGAGGACTTATACTTCAATTGCATGTTGAGGACTGTTACTTTAGATGTTTTGCGTTAAGAGCAGCTTTAAATAATGTTTATTGGTGCCTGTGAAGCAACTGGGCTGGGGAGCAAGTTATCTAACCCCTGTGTTGGATGTTAAACAGGTATCCCAGTGATGACAGTTGCACTGAAATGTTAAAAATGGCTTCAACTTCTTTTGCCAAAATGCAGATTTACAAAAATTCGCAGTTACACAAAATGAATGAGACGAGGCCAGATTTTTACTGCGTTACGAGACTCGAGACAAGATATTTCACTTATTTTACGAGACAAGACGAGATTTTCCAAAGCTACCACTATTCACTATGCGCGTGTATGCGAAAACCCATTTTCGAGTTTTAAAAATCCCAAAATCTGAAACTTGAAACAAAATATAAAATGGGTAAGATCGTAGATAAAAAAATGCTATTTTATGGCGCTTGCAGTGGTTTATCCAATGTAATACGTCATTGGGTCTATCCATACCCACAGTTTTAAGTCCATTTAATAACCCTATTCTCAAACCGTGTCATATTTTGTCGCATGCGAGAAATCCTCTTTGTCGAATAAAATCTGAATATTCTTATTCTCAAATGTCGCCTTCGCAAATTTTTGATATACAAATTGTAGAATGGTCAAAGGCAGTCGGCAATTTATGTCGAATGCGAGAATTTCCTTCCTTGCGAAATTTATATGTTAACGTTATACATGTCAAAAGTGAAAACACTAAAAACATTGTTTAATACTTTTGTTAGGTTCTGTTTCAGAAATTTTGGTATAGAGAAAATGGCAGCTTTATTAATTGCTATTGAAAATTTAGAAAATCAAGAAATGTATCAGCGGCCTCGAGAGAGACGAGGAATATATAGAAGCGCTTTTACATTTTTATCTGACAGAAAGTTTATTAAAACGTTCAGATTAACTAAAGAATTAGCTAGAGAGCTAATCATTATTCTAGAACCCTTAATAGAACAAGGGAATCGTGCAAGTGCATTATCTCTTGAAAATTTTCCAGATAAAAAAGGCTCATTTTCTTTTTCTTGCATTAAATTTATTAATGTTCGTTTTTGGTTTTGGGTGCAATAATTTTTTTTGGTTTCACTTTCCATGTTTATCTTGTTATTCTTGTTCTACATTCGAGTAAGTACATTGTACATTCTAACTTCTATCCTTTAGTATGTATCAAATCATTACTGTCATCACAGATCATATTAACTACTACTGTCATTACATTATTTTACAAGAGAAGTGGCATGACACATGCATGACACGAAATAATATCGAAATTTCGGTGTTGCCAGTTCATGTTATTCGACAAAATTTATCTCATGCGACTTAGATGTCGAACCCATTTGAGAATTCCAGATGCCAATGTTGTGCGACAATTTCTATCGACATATGTCGAATACGACAAATGTCATTCGACATTCAAGAATAGGCCCCCTGTGGAGGAGTAATTTGAAAAGCCTCACTCACACCACTAAAAGTTACCAGATTAGTTACTAAAAATGGTGTGTTCCGAAAAAGTAGTCAACAGTCGTGTTCCAAATCTATTAAATAGGCCTTGATTGACAGCGAAATCAGCCACGCATAGGCCTAAGTCGATTTCTCCTCTGTCTAGTGGATTATTTAGATGTTAAACAGACGGGTATTCTGTCACATGTTAAACTTTGTCATGTTTCGTATCATAGCTGTTATTAATTAGCAAATAACTGAATGCAATAAAAAGAAAGTCAATAAGTTAGTCATTTAAATTATTACATAATTTTCACTATACTTTCACAAAACCCATTCTTTTATATATTTTTTAAACCTTCGATAGCTTATAACCTCCATAGACTTTTGACAATATCTTTCCAAATATGTAAAAATACAATGCATATATTAAACAAATAGTACATTTATTCAAAGGATAACACAGTTGAATTCAATTTGTTTCAAAGCTTGCAAAATTTTATCCAATATAGATAACTCATTTTTGTTTTTTGAACAGCATTTTTAATTCACAATTTTTCAAAAGTCTTGGTTGGTATTCCACTAATATTTGCTGCACTGTATTTTGTTCCTCTACCTCGGTATTCCTTTAATAGTTAATGAACCGTTGACTCCACTACTCCTATAAGGAAAATGATGAGCATCCAATACCATGTTAATATAAAAGTAATAATCTTACCAATTGCTTGAGAAATTGTAAATATATGAATATATTTGATTTTTGACGGTTCTAAATGACCTATGAGTTCACCAATTTATAAAGTTCCTAAAACTATCAATTATTAACATCTAATTATCTAATAATCAACATCTAATTACCTATAATTTTTTTTTTTCTAAATATTGAGCTTGAGAGCATATTGAGAGTGCTTAGTTACTCATATTGCTACTAAATTTCCCAAAATATAATTTTTCTCTAACATAACCTTGTTCTGTTTCCCCCCAATACTGTTTAAAGAATAATCTTTCAAAATCGTTAAAACTATTAATAATTGTATCATTACATGTTAACAAGAGCAATGGTTGATTATTCAAATGAGACCTAATTGTTTCCTTCAAATCTTCAATATTAAACATGTCTCTTAATTTGATCTTAAGACATCTGATAAAAACCTTTGTATGCATTTTACGTAGGTATGTCTCCATCAAATTTCAAACTACTTTCTCCATGATTGCAAATGTAATTGATTCCTTGTGTATTGTTATTGTTTTGTTGAGCTTTATTCTTTATGTTTTGAATTTCACTTTACAATTCCATCATTTTCTTCTTAAACTCTTCTTTCAAAGTTTCAAAGTTTCAAAGTTCCGTGTATTCTTATTTTCTTTAATTTGTTGTAATTTTACATCGATTTCCCTTATTAATTCTCTCTGTGTTTTCAGATTCATTTCTTCTGCTATCGATATATTCAATTGTATACCTTGTTCTACATCTTGTATCCTTTTATTATTTTTCATAATGTTTCTATCTACCTTTTCTATATGTTATTTTCCTTCTCCACACATCTTGTTCACCATATCTTTCATTTCCTGTTTTCTATCTGCACTTTCCTGAATTAAGCTTGATTTTAATTTATTCATTTTTTCTTCTTGTTCTTTCTTATACTTTTCAAATTGTTTTCTCATTTCTGTTAAGTGCTCTTCGAATTTCTCTTCTTGTCTATCAAATTTTTCATAGATTTCTACCGTTGCACTTTTTATCTCTTCCTTCGTGCTCTTCATATCTTCTCTTGTGCTCTTCATATCTTCTCTTGTGCTCTTCATATCTTCTTTTGTGCTCTTCATGTCAGACATAATTGTTCTCATTATTTCCATCAATTTTTCAGTTCCTTTCGTTTTTTCTTCGGTGTAATAGTGTACTTCTTTTATGATACTATCTCCTCTTTCTTGTCTTGTTGTTTTTAGAATGTTGGAACACGCTGTGCATCCTTTTACAACGCTTTTACAAAGTACACTATGTCTTATGTTTTTATTATTACTGTAACTGGAATAATTGATATTGTCAGTTAGTTAGAAGTTGTCAATTAAAAAGTTAATTTAAAAGTCAGCTTCTCAAAGAATTTATTTCATTTAAAAGAACCGCGAACCCAACAGTAGTTAATCTTTCTTTTAATGTTTGTTTACTTCCTTTTGTGTCTAAGTTTCTTAATTTTAAAAGTTCTTTGAGTTCTTCCACAGTCAAATTATTAATGTCAATTTTTTCTTCATTCATTGTAAAATTTTCCAAAAATCCTCAGATGTTATTCTTTCAATTATAACCCGTTCCTGTCACTGAGTCAAGTGTTCCACGTTGGGCGCCAATTGTGGTGATAATTTATATTTAATATCTATCTTATTATTTCAATTTTTTTTTTATTATTTTAGGGTTCGTTATCCAAAGATAAAACACTTGTCAATCTCACTCAATCATTGTCACTTCTTACATTTCTCTCGACCCAACCTTCAATTTTGACAAACATGTCAATTGATTTTTTTTAAATGTCATTAATAAAATTTTGATTTTTACAATAAATGCAGTGATAATTTTATTGATTAAAATTTCATCTCAATAAATATGAGTTTTTTATTAATCAAATTATGTCCTTGGTACAAATTTAACTCTAATTTCACAGCTAGGGCGTAGGACGAGATCAACTTTGTAAGTAATATCTTCTGGTTTAGTTACAGGTTCTAGTTTAAATTTCTTCAGGATTCCACAAAGAACGGCTTTCATTTCCAACATCGCAAATCGTTGACCTGAAATATTTACATTTTCATATATCTAAATTTATAGCCGATTAAGAATGTCAATGGTTTTGAGGTTGAGTTTAGTTTTCTAAGTGAAATGCTATTAATATGATTTTGGTGGGTTTGATGTCAAGTCCCACTTGCCTACACCAGCTATTTGTATAGTTCTGACCCTTTTTTTGTACTATGACACAAAGGGTGTTTTACTAATTTTCCCCCTGTTGTTATTACAATATCCTTGGCAAGTTGGCAGGATATTCCCAAGTCAAACCTTACCTACCTATACAATTTCGGCTGCCTGCACTGAAAGGTATATAAGCGAATGGATGTTTCTTCGAGGAATTTTCCAAAAGAAATCTATCAGGATCAAATTTTTCAGGATTTTCCCAAATTTCAGGACGCCTATGCAAGTCATAAATATATATGCTAACATTACAGCCTTTGGGAAGTGTATATCCGGATTTGGTTTTGATTTCCTCTCCTAATACCCTGCCTATTACAGGCACACTTGGATACAGTCTCAAGCTTTCCTTAATACATCTCTCCATGAATTTTAGATCTACTAACTCTTGATAAGATGGCGACTTTGATCCATCAGTAACCGATAGAATTTCTTGATAGATTTCTTCCTAAAAAATAGATCAGCATAAAATTTTACACAATCTAATAAAGCAATTGTAAGAACAAATATTCACCTGTATATTTTGTTCGTTGGCTAATACCATCAAAGTATAACATATAGATACAGCTGTAGTATCGTGCCCCTGGAAAAGAGAAATAAAATCCGATATTGATTGGTATTGTAATTTGGGCAAAGAAAATTTACAAACTTCAAAGTTCGAGTCCGCTCTTGCCATAAATAAAAAATTGT
>CAJUYI010007697.1:0-11811 GCA_910591695.1 Galerucella pusilla
GCCAGATTATGTCAGGTAAGCGTGGTACAACTCGGTAGTCTCCTTTACAATATGGCTGGAGTGTCGTGCAGTCATCCAATCATCAATTCACAAAACTGTAGTCGCCGTTCGAGATCGTGAACTAGTTAAATTTTGTAAGGATGGAATTCGTTTTGATGTGAAGTTCTGAAAGCATTGCTGAGAGAAACACCAACTGCACTAGAAATTTGTGAAATTGGCTGTTGGTCTTCCAGCGTAATGAAACCCTATATTTGTCTTATTATGCTTTTTAAAGTTGAGTGCCAATAAAACAATAAAAAGTCCAATGACGTTAAAAAAAAATGATGTTGAATAATGAAAAAAATTGAAATGAATAATGCAGGTTCTTGCGTAACTAACCAATAAATTTGGAAGTAACCTTAGCCAGTTCGCAGGGCCTTGTTACCTTATCAATATAAAGAAAAGAATTTACCTGAGCAAAACTAGTGAAAAAATAGAAAAAGAAATTTTAGGTCGCCACTAATTTCCTTTCCTAAAAGAAAATTAGAAAGAAAATCGAATTTAATGGTCAGCTAACTTTTAATCTGTTCAAAAAAAAAGTACTTAAAGTCTCTGCATAGTTAATAAAACTAACTGAGTAAAAAAAATGTATATAATTACAGTATTGAAATTACAAAAAATGGGTTAGTAGCAAATACAACGAAAAAATACTTAGCACATATACATGTTTATGAAGATGAAGCCCAACTTTATACTTTACATATTTAAACTTTGAAAAATCTTTTTGTGAACCTTCGTCATCCAAAGGCCTGATGTACTCCAAGGAACTGTAGCCTTGGGAAATTTCATTCCAGGAAACTGTAGCTTCGGGAAATTGTATCCCAGGAAACTTTATGCAGAAAACTATATGTGCAGAATCCTCCTCCGAAATTTCTTTATCCTTAACAACTTCGCTTCAAACTCTCAACCACCGTAATCTCCCATCCAAATTCTGCTCTCAGAAGGAACAAAAATGGAACTCTAAGAGGGCAAATCTCATTTCTCGAATACAATTCAAATCTCACTGCCCTCCTTGAAATTCTGCCTCAATATCCTCCAACTAAAAGTTCAAAACGCCATAGGAGATAACAGCGTGGTATGCCCACCCCTTCGTTCTCACACTCTTGATTCCAAGAGAAACACTCCAGCAAAAAACTCCCCAAAACTCCCCAAACTTTCCCTTTGTCATCACCAGGGTTGGCAAGAACATATTCAATGGAGAAACCTTGGACCTTCTCAAAGATCTCCCAAAAAACTACATTGATTGTTGGAGGATCGTCTCCAAAGCCATCACTACTCCAACCTTCCTAATCAGAGTCATCACTAACTCGGAGACTCAACTCCATCAGGCACTTTCCGAAGGAATTTTACTTCACGGCCTTAACCACAGATGCGAAATTCCCCAACTATGGTAGCCATGATTACAGGTCTGACAAATGCAATAAGGCCATAAAGCCTTTTTGCTGGAACTGTGGTGGCGACCATTCCACATAACACCTCCAAAATCTCCCATGCCATTTGACATCCCTTCAAAAGTCCAAAAATTTTTCGAGATACCTTGCGTTATCTTGAAGAATGCAATCGCTTCCTCCTGTAGGATGGTGATCGAGACGCTTCGTCTCCGTCCCACTTCAACTACAGCTGCTCTGTTCAAGGATAGGGCAATACGGCATTTCTCGCCAATCTCCTCACCTTGGACACAAAAATTACCCCCTCCCACACCAAAATCTCAGCGAAACAGCGTAAACTCCCCAGAAAGTGCACAGGAAGCCGGAAGAAAAGTGCATGGGAAGCAACCGAACGCTTAAGGCACCAAAGGAACAGCAAAACAACCGCACTTTTTATTGCACTAACACACACTTTAGGTATTTCTCAGCACCCGTAGTGACTGAAGCTACAAAGACCTTCCCTTCCTTATTCGGGATGTGGATGCAGGTTTTCTGTTTTTTTTGCATCTTGATTTTTGCAACGTCCGGAACAGCGATGCATTGCGGAAATTAACCAAATAGCCATCCTTTGTGTGCACAGCCTCAGATATCCCTGCCGCGACCTTGAAATCATGCAATTAAATTCACTCAAATCAAGCCCTGAAGAGGACTAACTCTCCAATAACAGGGTAGAATCAAAATTTTCCTATCGATTTGCATTATCCAATGAAGGATATGTTAAATTTTAAACTACATCTGAAATCATGCATCAAAAAGTTTGCTTTATATTGAGAAAATTCTCGAAAGGTCGATTTTCATAATCAATGTTTTCATATAGGAAAATTGCGGTTGAATGCTCTTGCAACACTGATTTCAAAATGTCTAACACTTCTTTTTCAAAATGTACGAACCATGAATGAGTAATGCGAGTTTTAATATTGAATTTACTTTTGTAAAAATGAAGTTAATAAAAACACAAAGTATTGAGTATTTATATTTTATCTATATTCTCTATACTGAAACTAGCCAACCACTTTAACCGACACATGTATAATATTAGCAGAGATCCATTTCGAAGTCACATTTAAGAAGTAATGTATAAGGTTACATGGAGTTGTAGGTTCCGACCCACCATTTTTATTATAAAAATTTGAATGAGTTACTCGTAAATGGTGCTTCATATTAACAAAAAGTTAGATAGTTCTGTTATCTCGGACTGGGGGAATATATAATGATGCAGTTCAAAATTCTAAATTATATTTAGGTATGCACCGTTGATGATGAAGGGTTAGGCTTATTATCAAATGCTGCAGAAAATAATCCGCGAAATTGTCTTTATTATGATAATGGACAGATCGTTTTAAATGTCACATATGTGGGAGTATTATCAAATTGTTTTTGGCGTGAAGTCTTGCTTTCGTACTAGACTGGCTTTGTCAGTATTGAACAGAATTTCAAAATTTTGATAATGAAAACCCATTTTTGGCAATTATTGCATTTTATGGCAACAAAGTGAGTATCGGTCATGTGAAGCTGCATTGAAATTTTTCTTTTCCAAATTTCAACGTAGTTTGATATAATCTGAAATGTTATTTGATGTTATAATATGTTACAGACTGCCACAAGTTATTAAGACGGGAAGCTTAATAATGGTTCTTCACGCTCAGATACTGCTTGCTTCAAAATATACCGTCGGTAATTTATAATTGGCAAATTTTATACATCCATAAGATAGACCCTCAAATATCTTATGGAGATTTAAAGATTCATTAACACCTTACAAACATTTACAACCAGTATTTTGAAATATATGAATGAAATAAACGATATTTAATGATATTGCACTGAACTTATGTGGACTGTGTCATTGAGTAGAATACAACGAATCCACGAATAGATGTCGCTTTATGGACAAGTCATAAGATGACTTCATTCTTACCCTGACATTAAAATTACGAAGAACGGAACATTTTCCGCTCTGCAAACTACAAGCACTTACCTCAAAACTGGTTGCTATACTTCATCCAAGTATTTCTTTGAATACAAAACTTTTCCGAGAGTATGATCAATCACTTTCCCATGTTTCCAATGTTTCTCAAAAAAGGACTCTGGAAGGGCCCAAAACAACTATCGTGGGACTGCTTGTCTAACTACGTTAGCAAAACTTTTTCCGGATAATAGATAGATGTTTAATATATATTTTTTCAACCAGAAATCGAAATCATCAGTCCCATTAATGTATCTAAATATACAAAGTCTAAGAGCTTATAAAGATGAACGTATTATCGTGTGTCTGTCAAAAACACATAACAGAACAGATATTTGACCATGAAATACATTTGGATGGGTACGCCATTTGCATATGTGACTATAATATCGATATATAAAAAAACACGCACTACCGAAATAAAATGGAAAGAATAATATCTGAGAATGATTTACATGAAAATTTTAGCGAACCTCACTAGAATTTCTAACAATACATCAACAATTCCAGAACTGTCTTATTTATTACGGACTATCAAAATCGTCTACCTCAAGTTCATTTAACACTGAAAATTTCAGACCACTGTATTACTATTGTATACTTTGGGACCAATATGATACTGTGAAAATACATAGAAAAGTTGTGAATATGATAAGACAACAAAAAATATATCTTTACAAAACAAAGATAGATATTAACAAAAACGACGCAACAGATCTATGGAGACAATTAAAAAATCAGACATTAACTTCAATAACACCCTTAAGAGAAATGCAAATATAGTTGCTAATGAATTTATATATCATACAAAGTATTAAGAAAATAACAAAACGCATTGGTGAAGAAGATATTCAAGAAATAGTTTGAAAAAATAGTACCATCGATAAAACGATGGAAAATTTTGAACCCCTGTCATTAATTGAGGTGAAATGGGTAGTGGAAACTCTTTGGAAGAAAAAAAGTAGTGTTGATCATATCACAACAATGATATTGCAACAATGATATTGTTCCAGATTATTGGAGACATCAACTATTTATCAATACCAGCTCAGAACATGGTACTTTTCCGGAAAAGTGGAAAATATCTAATATAAAAAATTACTCAAATAAGTATGAAGCATATAGACCAATGAACAAGGAGAAAATGTAGATGTGATTGTGGATATAATAAACTTGGAGCTGGTAGGAGATTATATATATGGCTAAGCTAAAATGGCCTAAGATTAATGATAGAAAAGACAAAATGTATTTACAGCCAGTGGAACAATTTAAATACCTAGGTGTCGTGGTGAATCAGAATTTAACGTTTTCCAAGCATCCAGAATATATACCCAAGAGAGTGTCACAATATCTCCTTGGAAAATGAGTTCTCACCTTGACGAATGGACAAAACAGATAATCTATAAGGCAATAATTATTTTGCCGCATTCAAACTATTCACTCCAATATTATGGTTGTTAAGGGTTTCACAAAGTCATATTCTTAAATACAATTACCATAAGCTACAAAATGAAACTCAGTTTACATCCAAATAGTATATTAAGTATCAAGAACGGCAAGGGTTGTTTACCGGTTGACAGCAATGACTCCAATTGACTCCAATTTTGCTGGTTTTTGCTTACCCTTAACGTTCGAAATGCTTATACCATTTTTTGCTCGATCGTATTGAAATATTCGAATTTCGAATGTCAATAGTGACATTTATACTACTCGATCAGTTTAAAATATAATTTGCATTTTGATGAAATTGTTTTCATGCTATTCATTACTTTTTATATTGCTCTGTTCGATTCTGTTCATTAAAAATATCAATCTTCTTATTTTTTTTGTTTCTTTTGTGTAATGAATGAAGTAATATATTATTTAGGACCAATTAAATGTATGTAGGGCTAAGACGTAGTTTACTTACCGACGTCTGAACGGTAAGTAAATCACTTACCGACGTGTTAGACTTAGAAACCAGTAAACACAACCTACTGACCTGACAACCAATGCTGTAAATAAACAAAAAAGATCGATCGCGCAAAAACGTGTTTATTCCATGTATATGTATCGGATGTACATGATTATCAAACAAGATCAAGAGATGATTTCTATGTACACAGGGCTACAGATTGCTATAGTCAGAATGATGTTTTTCACAATGGACTTGTACAATGTAATAGTTTACCCAATGACGTTAGGGAGGCAAAAAGCGGAAAAATATTTGTCAGAAGATGCAGACAGTTTTGTGAAAAAGAATGGAATGTGAAGAATAAAATTAAGAGTTTGCAAAACATCTAAATTTTTTTAGTAAGTACCCAATTTTGGGTTAAATTTTTAATATGTATTATTTATTGAATTGCTTTTAGCACTAAATATCTTCTGTATGTTCCTTGTGGTATATTATTCATTCTTGTTTTTAATTTTTTGGGAAATTAAACCACAATATTTTTAAATTCTTTACTTCAACGTTTCGGTAGCGTTCCAGCTACCGTTGTCAAGAAAAAATAAGTAGAAATTAAGTAATTTTTTATCCCTAACTGACACAACAGAAAAAATTTGACAACTCGACAATCAAAAATTATTTTGAAGTTTAAGACTGCAAAATTTTGTTATCAAATTTTTATTAAGGTCCATTCATAGTAGATCATATCTGTGGCAAAATGTGAAATGAAATATTTCATTTTATGACATTCCAACGATATGATAGTCTACTAGAAATGGAATCCAGTGGAGTGCACGTTCCAGGAACGGTTTTTATTGGGATAGCGCGTTTTTTCGCTTATATTGGAAATGTTGTTAATAAAACGCGTTTCTTGATAGTTTTTTTGTGTATGAATATTTAAGTTTTTGAAATATGTATACTCAGTTTTGTGATTTTGTGTATTGAAATGTGTATCGATTAATAACTATTCAAATTATAAATCATAAGAAAACCTGGATAAAAACTTATGATGCTATCCTGATAACGCAGGTAATTGATTATTGGAAATTTCTCTTTCTAACATTAGTAACCAAATTTGACTACATTCGGCTGAAATACCAGCTACACATTTATCTGCATTTAGTTTGTATTAAAGCACTTTCTTTGATTTTCCGTCTTTTATTATTGGGTTCTTTTAATATTATTTTTGATGAATCCCATTGAATTTGATGACCCTCTTCCCAAGCATGTTTGCAAATAGCTGACTTAAAGAACTCCCTATCTTTGATGTATTTTTTGTGTTCGTTTATTCGTACTTTCAATGGTCTAGATGTTTCACCTAAATAAAATTTGTCGCATTCACATGATATTTGATATATGCAGTTTTTTGAAGATTGTTCTTCATTCTTTGGTTTCGTTTTGTATTGTATTGTATTGTATTGTTCGATTTAAAACTAGTTCTAATATTGAATTGGTTACCAATTTTTTCAATTCTTTCCGATAAACCCTTAACATACGGTATTGTTAAGTTCCTAAAAATTATGTTAGCTGAATTATTAATATTATTGTTATGGGGTATTAACAATGAGCCCCTCTCTATATGCTTAATCTCCTTATTCACAAATTCTGCAGGGTAGTTCTGGTGGAACAGTACTCCATCTATAACATATTTTATCGATGTGCTATCTAATGTGCTGAAAATCACTGTTACTATGTGCTTTTAATTTGTGCAAGTTAGTGTAATCGTCTTATAACAATATTAAACCTCGGTGTGAATATTGGCAAGTACCAATTCCTAATTTTTACATCATAATTCAATATTCAGACCTGTTTACATTTATTTTCATGAGATTTTGCATCTGTTTTTACTTCTAATTACCTATAAAGCAGAGGACCTATTCCACCAGCGGTTTGGAAATCAATTATTCGATTATTCGACAAACTGTAAGTAAGTACATAATTAAAACAGTCCACACACGTCAAAATATGACTAAGGTTGATTTAACATTAGAGACATTATTTAATGAAATTGTTAAAACAAGACAGGATTTAAGAAATGCAATTGAAGCTAGTGAAGCCAATATTCTACTAAAAGTAGAATCTTTAAACGAGAAGATTAGGAAATTAGAAAATGAAAATATAGAGTTGCAACAGAAAGTTGAATACTTAGAAAGAATAAGCAAGAAAAATAATATAATAATATTTGGCTTAAAACCACAACTAGGAACAGTTTCAGTTGAAGGCATATGTGAAAAACTAAGTAATCTTGTCAATATTCAAGTTACACCAGAACAAATAAATAATACGTATTCTCTTGGAAATGCACCAAATGCACCAATAAAGGTTGAATTTTTGTCTAACTTAAAAAAAGGCGCTGTTCTCAAAAACTGTTCAAAGCTTAAAGGGACAAACGTATCAATATCTCAAGATTTGACGAAAGTCCAAAGAGAAAGAAATAATATTTTAAGACACCACTTAAAGGAAGCAAAATCTCAAAACCAACAGTGCTACATAAAAGGCGAAAATCTGTATATAAACAACAAGTTATACACAGTTGAAACACTAGTGGAACTTGAAGAAAAACAGCATCAAAAAAATTCACAGAGACACAGTGCACCGTCTACTCCCACAGCCGATATCACGGCCAAGCTTTCAATTGACGAAGAAAAAATAAAGAAGTTACCCAAACAGGGACAAGCTAGCTCGAATATCACTCCTAAAAAAAATATTGGAGCTGTCAAGGATGCGAAGGTAATTACTAGGACTAGATCGGGTTCATCTAGTCAAAAAAATAATAACTGAAGTCCTTACCAAGCAGTAAGAAACTCTTATAGTCCTATTTTTGCTTTTGTAGATTTGACAATTCTCTGATAATCTTAGTTGTATTATTGTAACTCATCAGATTTGTAGTTTTATTGTAATTTTATGGTTCTGACCAAATCGTATAATTTTATTGATAGGGTTTGGTACATAACGTTTGTGTTTTTTTATTGTATTGGTAAGTTTGATTTTAATTTTATTCTAATTTGTTAATTTTGGAGTCTATAATGGACCAGTACATTAGAGACTTTAATTATCCCTCTGTCGATACATACACTGTAAAAAGTCTAAGTGAATGTGATGAGATATTTAAAGTAAATCAACAGAATACTAACTTCACTATTATTCACAACAATATTAGAAGCATACGCAAAAACTTAGACCAACTTAAACTTTCTTTGAATGATATCGCAGCATTTGATTGTATGGTTCTAACAGAAACATGGAAAATCACCGATATCAACTTATATAATATTCCGGGATATAATGTAGTGTATAACCAGGGTGATCTAAACCAAAACGATGGAGTCGTAGCTTATATTAAGTGTGAGTATCCTTATGAACATGAAATCTTGAAATTAGGTCCTACAAGTATTTTAAAATTGATCATCAAGATTAATGATATCGATAAAATAATGATTCTAGGCTGCTATAGATCACCTTCCAAAGAAAATTTTAATCCAAATATACCCGAATATATCAGTAATTTACAAAAGGTCTTAAAAACTTCTGGAGTTAACTCTGAAAGTTATTGTATGTTCATCGGTGACATAAATATTGACTTGTTGGAATTAAATGACGATACTGTCGAATACGTAAGTACCCTAAGTGAGTATGGCTTTATATCGACTATCAATAATCCAACTAGAATATCAGCTTGTCTAGACCATTTATTTATAAATTCAAAATGTAACATATTAGAGAATATTATACCTTTGGTAATAGAAACTGATATATCAGATTATTTTACAATTGCGTTACAATTGGTGTTAGGTAAGAGAATAACGAAAAAATCATCTGAACAATATACTAAACATGTTAATTATCAAAACCTTAGCACAATTATTGCCAAAGAATCCTGGGTCTCCATTTTAAATTGTAATAATCCAGATTCGGCAATAGAACAAATCGTTTCAATTATACAAAGAAATATTGATAAATGCACTTACATTAAAAAAGTTACCAGAAAAAATACAAAAATTTCACCCTGGGTTACACGTGCTCTATTAGAGTCCATCAATGAAAAAAATAGATTGTTCCGGCGAACTAAGTCCCATCCAAATGACAATGATCTACTTTTGCGGTATAGGTTGTATAGAAATAAGTTACATTCTCTTATTGAAAAGACGAAGCGAAATTTTTATAAACAAAAAATTATCGAAAACTCGGGTAATAATAAACAACTATGGGATGTGGTGCAAGATTTATGTGGAACAAAAACACAAAAAAATCCCATAAAAACTGTAACAAATCAAATAGGAAATGTACTTACACATCCTAGCGATATTGCAAATGAATTCAATAAGATATTTTCAGAAATGGGTAAAACTTTGGCTGAACAAATCAATAAAAATACAAGTCAAGTATTCGAAAATAGCTCCCTACCTAACTCCATGGTTCTACTTCCAGTGACTGTTAATGAAATTCATAAAATAATTGGTGAGCTTAAAAATAAAAAAGCTGCTGGAATTGACGAAATACAGAGTGTTTAAAATCAATAGCACCTTATATACTTGTTCCGCTTGAGCATACTTTTAATAAGTGTATGGAAGAAGGGATATGGCCTAAATTATTTAAAAAAACAGTAGTCATCCCAGTATATAAAAGTGGAGATAAGACTAATACCATAAATTATCGACCTATATCGCTTATTCCACATTTATCTAAAGTTCTCGAAAAATTATTAAAAAACAGGCTTGACTCGTATGTAAACAAATACCATTTAATTTCATCGAACCAATTTGGTTTTAAGCAAAATAGCTCTACTCAAGACGCCATATTAAATTTGACAACTAAAGTATATGACGCGCTAAATAGGAATAAAAAATGTTTGTGCGTATTTTTAGACTTGGCCAAAGCGTTTGATACAGTTAGTCATAGTGATCTCTTAAAGACCCTGGAAAACATTGGCCTACGAAATAACTGTTTAAAGTTAGTTACAAGTTACCTCTCAGAAAGGCAACAGGTAGTAAGAATTGATGGAGAAACAAGTGGCGAAAGAAATGTTTCTTACGGAGTACCTCAAGGTACAATTCTAGGACCTATGTTGTTTAATTTGTATATAAACGGATTGTTTTCATTGCATAGTGCAGGTCACATAATTGGATTTGCCGATGACACAGCTATAATTTATGAAGAGGACAATTGGTATGACCTTAAATTAAAAGTTGAAAATGACTTAAAATTAATAAAAAACTGGTTTAATCATAAAATACTCACCATAAATTTTAAAAAAACTTTTTACCTTCCGTTCAGTAATTACAGCTCTGTCAACGATCAGTTCGTGCCTCTGGAGATATTTCAGAACGGCCAGAAGTTCGAGATACAGCCCGTAATAAATATGAAATATTTAGGTATCATTATGGATAAAAATTTAAAATGGGATTGCCATATCCAATATATCATAAAAAAACTACAGTTTATTTTATACAAATTTAAATATTTGAAAAAGTGTATACCTGCCAAATATCTTAAGACTCTTTATTTTGGGCTTGTGGAAACTCACCTCCGTTATGGAATATTAGCTTGGGGAAGTGCCCGTAAAAGTCACATACATCAGTTGGAGGTCATTCAAAAGAGATTCCTTAAAATTATTTTATGTAAACCCCGTATTTATTCATCAGACCGTTTGTATAACGAAAGCAAAGTACTTGATCTAAAACAGTTGTATTTTTTTATGTGTATCTATAAAATACCACACAATTAAAGACAAAAGTAACCTGTCAGTACATATGTAGATATGAAACTAGGCAAAAACACCAGTATAATGCTCCGAGAATGACGAAGTCTCTCTGTCAAAGATCTTTTGTATTTTTGCCACCTAAAATATACAGTTATATTCCGGAAAGTATGAAATCTATATGTAGTATACAAATTTTCAAAAAGAAGGTAAAATTGTTTCTTTTGGAACAATCAAGAAATTTCTGTGACTTTATTATCGAGGCCTGAACGAATATGTTGTCATAATATTTTAAATCACATTTACTTAGTTTGGTAACTTTTCTTTTATATCTCGTGTACATATTTTATCATTACTAACTTAGTATAGGTAGTTTAATGTTTATAAGTTTTATTATCATTATTTTATTTTATTTTACTAGTATCTCTTTGTTCTGCCGAAACAGGTGTATTTGCACCTATCGGAACCCCTTCGGGTATTGTTTGTTCACTTTGTAAGGTAGTGTTGCTTCTATTATTTTTAATACTTACAATTGTATTCTACTACTATTTTATTGTATACTATTGAAGTGAATAAATTATTATTATTATTATTATTATTATTATTAATTATTGTTATTTAAAACATCTTTTAAAAAAGTTTTCTCCTTTGTAAATTGATCATCACTAGAACAAATAATTCTGGCCCTATCGTATAAAGATTTCACTATCTTCAAAAAACTGCATATATCAAATATCATGTGAATGCGACAAAT
>CAJUYI010007699.1:0-11810 GCA_910591695.1 Galerucella pusilla
TCCTTTTCAGATTTAGTTCAGACCTTAACATTGAGTGAAGTGTCCATGATGTGGAAAGTTTTAGATTTTTCTTACCCTCAAAATATGCAAGTAAAACTTTCTCATTAACATGTTTAATTTTCTTCTCATCACACCACGTAGGTAATAAATTTTTCGTATGCCAAATCATAAACTGCCTTTGACTTTTTGGGAATTACTGATAATAGAGCATTACCTGCTGCCTCTTCAATATCGCTTGGTAGGTCTTCAGAACTTGAATCACTCATTTTTTTAAAATAAAACTAAAAATATATCAATCTCGCTAAAAACCTTCCGTCTAGACTTTTATACAAAATGTAAAACTGACAACTAACATGAAGTAACAGCAGCAAACTAAATTTTTGTTTTCCAAATTTTTATCAACAGTAAAAACACAAGAGCTTTTGTTTTATCGGATAAATTTACGAAACAGTTTTGCCAATCACTAATTTTACGAGAAAAACTAACAAGGTGGAGCGATTTTATCTAATGTCAGTTTTTCGAGCAAATTTATTAATTGGCAAAACTTTGAGATAAAGAGACATTTATCCGATAAAAGAAAAGCTCGAGTGTTTTTTGGCAAGATAAATTAACGACAGAATATATTGATGAATAACAAAAATAATTATCTTTATTAACTTGCGACTCATTGTCATTGTGTAAAAGTGACGTCCGCTTACTAGATATTGAGGAAGAGGAGTTTTTATCGCGATAAAAAAGGATGCACCTTTTTTATCGATGTCAAAGTGACAATAACATTTCCAGGTATAGGACATTTTAACATTGGAGTTAATTTATCAATTATATTAAATTTTATTTTTTTATTACTTTCTTCAAAATTAGAAAAAATCTTGTATGCAATACGTTAGGAAATGGAATTTTGTGTAACTCACTTCGTTCGTTCCGCAAAAAACTCACGCGTTACACAAAATTAGGCATTTCGTAACTGATGGCATGTGGGCATAAATAGCTATTTTTCTCACGTTAAAATTGCATAAGACTGTCTTATTCATCTTACGGATTTTATTTGGAAGTTATGATTAAACGCAATAAAAGAAAACAAAAACCGTGAGTATGTCTTTGTTGAATCGTATGACCCGCATGATGAGACTGCATTTGACTATATCAGCTTCATGTCTTATAAATAAAATAGAACGCTTTCTGAGTTAATTCACGACCTGCCGATAAAGACGTTGGGAAAAACCACTTAAGCAGATACTTCCAAACATTAAATGTGAGACACCGGTCGGTAAAGACATATAAAATAAATTGTATTTTCACGAGATTTCTCGGGAAGTTTTTACGATAGTTGCAAGTTTGAGCTTCCGAAATTTATGTCAAAAAATGCACATGAATAAAAGCGATATCTTAATCTCTTTGAAGAGTCCCTTAATTCTGGAAGAAGTTACCCCACTTGATTGTTGGTACATTCAAAATAAAAGTTTTTTAACTCACTGCTTCTTTTTTGACTACACAGATGATTCTCTTTCCATTTTTATATCGCATGAAGAAAAGAGGATTAAAATACGTCATGTGGTGACCTCTTCAACGTCACTTTTATTACCTGCCATTCCATTTTTTTAAATTAAGAATAGTAACAATAATTATGTCCTACCCTACACAGACTTAAGCTATTTGCACACGCATTGATTTTGGACGGCCGGTAAGAGATCGGTGTGTGTGTGTGTAAATAGCCTTAGAGTTTTTGACCCCAATTGATTTCTATTTATCCGTCAAGGGATTGTTTATTCTAATCCGATAGACGCCATAATAATTTTCACTTCAATGTACAAGCAAAAAAGCATAAGTAGTATGTTATTATCTTTATTTACAACCATATATGTAATGCTGTCATAACTAACGTCACTGAATGTTAGAAAGTGTCATATTACACACCTCAACTTCCCGCCCTCACTACCCGCCCTCATATTCCGCCCTCTAAAATAATGTGACCGTTAATATTATCTATTTTAGATGAATATTTTTTATATTTGAAAATATAGCACATTGATAAATATTATAATATTGTACCTATTTCTGGAGGGGTACAATCCATAAATTCTTCATCGGAGGATATTTTTCTTAATTTACTATTCGCGAACTTTTCTGACATTTATTTATATTGGTGATAGTAGTTGTCAAATGTAATATTTTTGGTGTATTCAGAACGAAACAAAGATTTATTAAATTAAATTATTTATTACATTCCTGTCTCGAGATAATAGTTAACCTCTCGACAGTAATGAAACTCTTCCTACCTCGGTGTGTAATATACTATGTTTCCTGCTTCGACTAGTTCCATAATGTAAATACAGTATCCGCCAAAATAAACAGTACCGAAAATAAAAATAAAAATTAATTTTTAATTTCTGTAATGTAAGTGTTCAAAATGTTCACCATTTCGACGCAAACAAGCTTCATATCGATTTTGTGAGTCAATAAACATATTTATAAAAAGTGGTTGATGTAACTGCCGAAAAATATTTTGTATTCTTTCCCGTAGTTCGGCAATATTCGCCGGTGAAATATTTTGTCCTTCATTATGCCCCAAATGTATGCGTCAGGTGGCGTCAGATCAGGTGAATGAGAGGATATTCAAAGTCTGTTCCCCGAGAAATTATTCTATTATCGAAATGCTGACGGAGTAAGTATAAGGTGCGCATAGCTGTATGGCTCGTTGCACCATCTTGTTGGAACCATTGTGTGCGAAACTGTAGATTTCGTGCACGGCAAAAGTTATTTAGATCTCTCACAAAAGGTATAATAATTTTCTCGCTATAACGCTCTTGGTTGACAGTAAGTGGATTCTGATTATCATCTTCAACGAAATAAGGACCAATCATTCCATGACCAGATACCACGCACCAAACGGTAACTCGAAGACTGTGGAGTGGTTTCTCTACAATGACATCAGGACGTTCAAATCCAGTGAATCTGGTTATTTGTCGATTAATATAGCCGCTAAGATGAACGTGACTCTCGTCTGAAAACCATGTTTTTCAAAAATTCGGGATCTTCGTAAATTAAACTCAACATGCGACCACAGTAAATTTCTCTTGCACGTTTGTCCGCAGCATTTAGTCGTTGTCCAACTTGAATACGGTATGGATAACCACCAATTGATTTGAACATGCGACGTAAGGACGTTTCACTAATGTTGAGATTACATTACAGTTCTTACAAGACTTCTTTGAGGTGATTGCACAACTTGGTTAAAAACACGTCCTTCATTTTCGTTAGTGTTTTTCGACGACCTGAAGAACCTTTACGTTGACACAATACACTACCAGTGCGATGAAATTTTTCAACAACAGCTAACATCACACTTTTACTAGGAGCTGCTTTATTAAATTTTTGTTGATATTTCATTGACACCTGTTCTAAGCTTGGACCATCATTACGACCTTTTCCGATGAACGAAAATAATGCTCTACCAAAAAAACTTTTTCTTCCGTTGTTAGAACCATTTTTAAATCAAATTTAACTGCAGCGTACTATTAATATATCAACTAATGACAATTAAGTCAAATATGACAAATCCATATTACATAAACAACTCCACATCACTCTCTGTTTCGGTACTGTTTATTTTGGCGGATACCGTATTTGTATTCTTTCATTTCATCTCTAGACTTTTATTCAACAATTTTATATATAAGCCGATGGATATTGATTGTTAACAAATAAAAACGGGATAAAGATATTGGGCGAAAGCACGCAAAATGAAATGTTGCACGATTGAGGTAGTAGCCGTAGAGACGTGCATGTTTCTGGCTCATTTACCGTCATTAGTTGGGTATAACGAAACTTGTTAGATGTGGAAGCTGGGAGTTGAGTTGGAAAATACGACATCATAAACGTGTGGCACTTTACTTTGAAAAACGAGCAGAAGCGTAAGAGAGAAAAAAAATGTTAATTATGTAGGGAATACTTGATGTTTTTATCCATTTTCAATTTGGTTAGACAAGCGCGAACTTATTGTCAAAACCAGCGCCATATTGTTGAATTGACATTCGATTTCAAATCAGTAGCGTGACGTTTTCCCATTTTGCCTGTCGGCCTTTAATCTGGAAAATATTTCCTTTAATACCAACCAGTTTTTTAGGAGGCATGCTTTAGATCAATCAAAACACACAACACTCACAGACAAACTAGCTAAAATATTTAAAAATCAATATTATGTCAATAATAAAATTGCTGTCAACATAAAATATCGTTTGTAACGCCAATAAGAACTATTTGGGTTTCTGCGCAAGACAGTTATTGGCAAACTTCACGTGGCTTCTTTTCAAGTGAAATGGAGTCTATCATAACGTACTGAGCTCTGGCGTAGCAAAGAGGGGCTTACAGACGTTTGGTTCTACAATTTATTACAAAAAAATATGTGTATGTAAAAAAATTCTGGAAAACATTCTGTTAACTTTGCGAGATAAACTTTTTTTTAACTTTTATCGATTCTTTTCAATAAGATTATACCAGTGGGCATACTTGATAAGGCTATTCGTCTTCGTCAAGCTTAATAAGAGCACTCTGTTTTGCTTAGGGATATTTTAGAGTTTCTTTCGACATTCTCAACAGCTCATTTATCATATAATACGTCATTTGGTGTCAATTTATTCATTTCCTATTTAATTGATAGATTATATCAGGGCGAACATCAATTCTAATGGATGTCTGTGAATACGAGTATAAATATAAATAAGGGAAAACAAATAATATTTTTTTGTAGTAGTAGTCATGTGTATCTGTTACCGTGAAAGACCGAAATCTGGTGAATGTCGAGATACACCGGTGAATGTTAATATTCTCAACGTTGTTTAACGTATGTCCGAAATATTGTTGAAATTTCATTATTTCTAACTTACACCGGCGATTGTCGACATTCAGGATGCACTCATGGTGTATGTTAAAAAGAATTTTTTTTTGAAATAGAAACAAAAAAGATCCATAGGTCTTTATTTATCAAAATAAAATGGAAAAAGGACTTTGTTGAACGTAAAACAAACAGTAGAACATAATAATATAAAATGAAATATAAAAAATAAGAACAATATCTTATTTATTGCAACAACTTAAACTACCGTGGCACTTCGAATTGCACAAAAGTTTCTTGCTTTTACAGCTGCATCAAGTCGTGGAACACTTCCTTTTGCAGTTACAACGTGTATAGCCTTGCCCTCCACTTTTTGAATTAGCAGAAGCTGCTTCTCTTAGCGACATTTTTTTTGTTGAAACTTCGTCCATGGGAAGTAACTTTTCTTTACAAATTACGAACTGTTTACGGGTGATAAGCTGATTCAAGGTACCATTTTTGTTAGCTAATCTATAAAAGTCTGAATCCTCTATTCCAACAACAACCGCTAACACATTTCGATGGTCTGTACGACCACGGTCGACATCAGGGACTTGAATTCTTACGGTATAACCAATTTGGGCAGGAGGAAACTTTTTTTTTGAGGTTTGCAACATTTTTGTTGCTTGAAGTAGAAGATTCCCTTTTGCAGCTACTCTTTTTAAAGAAATTAGCTCGTGCTGTTCAGTCAGTGCTTGAGATGAAGATGTGTTAGGTGGCGGATCAGTCAGTGCTTAAGATGAAGATGTGCTAAGTGGCGGATCAGTCAGTGCTTGAGATGAAGACGTGCCAGGTTGCGGATCAGCTCCAATGGTATTTTCATTATCCACGTCTGTTTTAACATAAGCTTCCAGCTGTTCTTCGGTCTCAATGTTTGAAATTTACCGGCGAGGGAGTGATGACGATGTTATACTCCTTTTTGGTTTAACGCAAAACAGGGCTTCATATGGACTCTGGCGTATTCCTTCGTGATAGGTTGTGTTTTTGGCGAATTGGACAAACGGTAAACCTTCTGACCACTTGTTTGAATCATTTTATTGCATCCAAGCAGTTAACATATTTTGTATGTCCTGATTGGCTCTTTCAACTGAGCCTTGTGTTTGACTGTGACGAGGCTTTCCGTGCACTATTTTAACATCTTTCCACATAGCGCATAGTTCAGATATGACTCGATTACTGAACTCTCTGCTATTATCCGAATGCAATATAGCGGGAGCATCAAATGTTAAAAAAATTTGGAGATATGCTACTTCTTCCGATCTCTCGCTTTTTAAAGGTCGTAACTGGACAAATTTGGTTAAATGATCTTGATATACCATTATAAGCTCGCACTATTAGCTCGTGTTGTTCAGTCAGTGCTTGAGATAAAGATGTGTTAGGTGGCGGATCAGTCAGTGCTTGAGATGAAGACGTGTCAGGTTGCGGGTCAGTCAGTGCTTGAGATGAAGTGCCGGGGCTGGAACCGTCTAGAAACTTGACGCGACCGGCAGTGTCCGAGAGTCACCGGACCTCATTTGTGTTTGTCGACATATACCGGTGAAAGTCCGAATGTATAATAGAATTAAGAAATGTTCGTACTTTCACTTTCACCAGCGAATGTTGACATTCACTACTTTCATTCTTTCACGGTAACATATCTTTTATGTTCAATCAGTTTTTGACGTTACAGAGGCTCTTGAAAAGATGCCGATCTACAGATGATATTGGCATTATTCTAACTTGAAAAATTGTGGAAAAAAACTAACTAAACTTAACCTAAAAAATGTTAAGCTCTGTGAATTTTTTTGTCTACATTCAGGTAGGAAGTTTTCTCGCCGCAAATTTTTTTCTACACAACCGACGTACGCTTTCAGTTTCCCCCTGAGAAATGTAAACCATTAATAACTGGGTAAATTTTGATTGCCGCACGCTTAAAAACAGAATGAATGGATGGATATTTAAGACTGGGAATATAAATGATCTTCAGTGAAACAGTTTATCTTCGGCGAAATCATATTTCAAAAGATGGTTTATCACAAAGGGGACTTGCCAAAACGTGAATATTAAATATTTTTTACGTCCATGAAATTTTGTAATTAGTATTCATCATTTTAAAAAAAGATAGTTTGAGTTAAGCATGATATTTTTAGATGATTGAATATACCATTAGAATCAACGTACAATTATTGATATTTCAATGAAAGAAGAATTAACAAGGTCATAGGAGGAGTGGAAGAATCGTATCTTTTCCATAATGAGTTTTGAGGAAGTAGGTACCAACCTTTTAAATTTTGTTGTGAAAATACATCCATTTCTTGTGGTGGTGAAGACTTTTATTATTGACCGAGCACCAAGATTATTTCGCGAGCGGAAGGTCCGAGGTGTATAAATGTCTTCACCACCATAGTGTATATGTTACCGTGAAAGACCGAAAGTAGTGAATGTCAACATTCGCCGGTGGATGTCGACAAATGTCAAATGCCTTGGTGAAAGTCCCAACATTTCTTAATTCTATTATACATTCGGACTTTCGCCGGTATATGTCGACAAACACAAATGAGGTCCGGAATCTCGGACACTGCAGGTCGCGATAAGACGATAAGACGGATTAGACGGATCCAGCCCCTTGTTTCAGTTAGCTTTGTCTTCGTCAGTCAAACGCAACGTTTGATAGAGCTCCCTAACCTAATTTAATTTTCTTATTAGAAATTATAATTTGTATTCAATGGCTACTACAGTGAATACTGTTACAGTTACATGCCTTAATTGGAAGTAAACGAGAAGACAATTGTTTTTATTTTTCACTAGAAAAGTACTCTAAAATCGTTTCTGAAGTAATTTCTGCTAAAAGTAAGTGTAGTGCACCTTTGGACTACAGACGTTTAAAACGTTTTAACATTTTAAAAGATAGTGATGAAGAAAAGTTAATTGTGCCATTAAAACCAGCAGAAACAAATATCCAGTATTATGTCACTGATGATGAGTTGTTTACAATACTTTCTGAAACTCACATAAGAACAGGCCATGGAGGAAGAACACGAATGCTTAAATAATTGCAAGTTAGATCTATACAAAAATATTACTTATGAAGTTGTAATGTGGTATTTAAATTTGTGTAAACAATGTCAAGTGAAACATAGTGCGCCTAAAAAAGGTATTGTTGTGGAACAAATGCTCAGTTACAAATTGAACTCTAGATGTCAAGTCGATTTGATAAAATTGCAATCACACAGGGATGGCGATTACAAGCTTATAATGTTATATCAAGATCATTTAACCAAATTTGTCCAGTTACGACCTTTAAAAAGCAAGAGATCGGAAGAAGTAGCATATCTCCAAATTTTTTAAACATTTGATGCTCCCGCTATATTGCATTCGGATAATGACAGAGAGTTCAGTAATCGAGTCATATCTGAACTATGCGCTATGTGGAAAGATGTTAAAATAGTGCACGGAAAGCCTCGTCACAGTCAAACACAAGGCTCAGTTGAAAGAGCCAATCAGGACATACAAAATATGTTAACTGCTTGGATGCAGGTCAATGATTCAAACAAGTGGTCAGAAGGTTTGCCGTTTGTCCAATTCCCTCTCGTCTTCTCGTCTTCATCTCAAGCACTGACTGACCCGCAACCTGACACGTCTTCATCTCAAGCACTGACTGATCCGCCACTTAGCACATCTTCATCTCAAGCACTGACTGAACAACACGAGCTAATTTCTTTAAAAAGAGTAGCTGCGAAAGCGAATCTTCTACTTCAAGCAACAAAAATGTTGCGAACCTCAAAAAAAAAGTTTCCTCCTGCCCAAATTGGTGATACCGTAAGAATTCAAGTCCCTGATGTCGACCGTGGTCGTACAGACCCTCGAAATGTGTTAGCGGTTGTTGTTGGAATAGAGGATTCAGACTTTTATAGATAAGCTAACAAAAATGGTACCTTGAAGCAGCTCATCACCCGTAATCAGTTCGAAATTTGTAAAGAAAAGTTACTTTCCATGGACGAAGTTTGAACAAAAGAAATGTCGCTAAGAGAAGCAGCTTCTGCTAATCCAAAAAGTGGATGGTAAGGCTATACACGTTGTAACTGCAACATATATACAATTTTTTCAACTGCTAGCCAAATTTAAGACAAGAATTCAAAATAATTCACAAACACATCACGAGAACCGTTTACTCCGTCGTCTGACTGACAAGTACACTGTCAGTTTTCGATATATTATGAACGTACTCGTTTTGTCATCAGTCATTTATGGTTGAGCGCGAATTTCAAACTAATGGCCTTTTTATTTATAAATTACTTTACATCCTGGCAAGGATCACAGTTATAGTATATATTATAAACAAACCAATTCTTTCTTCGGTAATTTTACTGGTTTCTATCACTTGACAGGACACGAGAACCGCCGTTTCGAACTTTTCAAGAACATCCATCATTATTTGCTTTCATCGTTTAACTTTTCAGGTAATAAAGTTTCTTCTGAAGTTATAAATTCTGTACACACAAGCAAACTTTGGTACATTATAATATATAAACTCACCAAAGTTGGGTTACTGCAAAACTTCGGCTAGAGTTTTATCTACTACACCCACTTTTTGTATGTAAAACTCATTGTTTTTTGCATTGGATCGAAGAACTTCAGTTTCAAGAATATTTTAATTCGAAAAATAGACAAATTAATTTACATTGTTTGCTAGTTGATGCTGGTTTAAAGGGCTTAAAAAGAGTTTTTAAATTTGAAATTGAAATACAAATAACTTCTTAAGTTATGGAATTAATTTCTTTATAAATAGAGTGAATAAAAAGCATGATATTCTACGAAAAAGTGCTCTAGCTCATTAGGCCAGTAAATATGAAATTTTGTTTAAAAATGTTTTCAATATCCATACTTTTTGAACTATAGGACGTTCAATGTTGGACTAACGGGCGTAAGGTCGAACATTTCAAAGTGTGTATCGATTATAATGGTACAATCTGTATATGTAGAGTGGGGAGGGTGAGTGTAGGATCACAGCACTTACACCACATGTGACCATTGTACCCTCCCAAGGAGTTGTCCTCCTAGGTCATCGTCCATCCTATCCTTTCCAGGAAGGTGGACTTCCCAGGAAGGTGGACAGTGGACAGATCACTAGGAGACATCTCCTTTATATCGGCAGGTGTAGGCCAACACTCACCGAACACACACTCTCTTATTGACGATAACTCCGGACACTTGCATAAGACATGCCTGACATATTCATCTTCCTGTTCACACATCCTGCATAGAGGTGTGTACACTAGCCCCATAGTATGGAGGTGTTTCCTTAGTTGACAGTGGCCAGTCAGAAATCCTGCTGTTAAACGTAGGTTTAACAGTCGTTCATTTTTTCTGATATTTTAAGAGCCGAGATAGAAGAACCAGTTAATTAAATGGACCATAAATGGCGTAAATGGCGAGGATTCCAAAAAAAGTTTGGGAAGACAAAAGGTACGAAATTTTACTGCCTACAATTATGGTACAGGCTTTTTTGCTCTAAAGTGCAAAGATCCCGAGATATCGATCAAAAATGTTAAAAGCGCTTGAAGCTCTACCAAAATATGTCAGCATTTTGTGATTTTAAGCTTAGTAAGTATAAAAAAATTTGATCGTAAATTTAGTGCGAGGCTGGCCAAAAAACTGCTATTTTTACTGCCCCTTTACATCCCCCAGCGTAAATATAACTTGTAATTTCATTAACCTCTGTGTATTTTAATCCCTGCTCGCAGACCTAACATATCGACAGTTCATCTGATTTTACTGTGCATGTTTGAACAAGCAGGAATACATTATTTGAATGTTTGTTCCACAACCAATCGACGCCATTTTATGCAAATAGACTCCTCGCAGTTTAACATCATTATAAACATGTTCTATTGATTAAGGTAAGACCACCGCCTCGTCTAGTTGACAGCGTGTTTACCCATGCATCAATAAATTGAATATTGTCGCACACATCTTCGCATTGATGTCGAGCGTAATAAAATATTGTTTGTCCAGTTATTTCTGAACACCTTATATATTTAGCTCTCCCTGATTATAAGCAGCGCTTACAAGATCAATATCAATATTTGCCTGAACGTACACGGAATTAATTAGCAACTATTTGAGTATTTTACATTTTAACCCATAATATATTCCCTATTCCCACGTTATAAAACCAGAGACCTCCTTGGGGTTTCGAAAGTTGTTTCTGGCTGAATTATTTTGCTTGTTAAATCCCTTAAGGACAGTAACTGTTTCAGCACTGGAACCCTTTGAAACGAATTAAAATCGAATACAAAATTTCACAGGTGCATTCTATCAATATCGTATTGCTATGCTTAGCGTAAGTTTTCTTGTTTCACGTTCTTCTTTCTCGTATAACTTAAATAAAATTTTAAAGTTGATGGATGGGGAATTACCGAGCACGAGGGAAGTGGCAAACTGAAAATTACATCAGAAGTGCAGTCAAAGATTACAGAATAGAAATATAAGATGTTTCACTCCAGGGCGGTTTGATTCAAGTTGCTGTCCCAAACGGACGCCGCTCTCATGAATTATGTTTACGACTCGCTTTTGTTGTCAATAACGAGACCGGTAGATACCAGATAAGTTCGAAAAGCTTATTTTATGTTAAGCTATACAGGGGTAATTAGAGAAATATATATTTAAATTAATAGGATTCTTTATTACAAAGGTTTATTTTTAAATGTTTATTATTTCGAAAAATGTTCGGGATATGATTTTGAAAAGGTAAGTAAAAAATAAACTTGAATTTTTAAAATGAATCAATTCACAGTTTTTATCCAGCATCTTAGTAATTTTGTGATATTATACTTATTGATAATCTAGCAGATATTTATCACAAATTCAATTAAATATAATCATTAGCCACCAGAATAATAGGGCCACTAAATCTTAATAGAGGAGCGGGACACCCCCAAATAGTCGTTTAGAAAATGAA
>CAJUYI010007700.1:0-11809 GCA_910591695.1 Galerucella pusilla
CGATTAAAAAATTTAACTGATAATTTTGAGATTTTAAAAGATTATAAGGAAAAAGAAATTGATATCGAGTTGAAAGGTTACGGGCAGTATATCGATAAGGATGTAGATTTATGTTCTGAAGAACTTGAAAATTACTACCAACAAGATGAGTCGCTTTCTGAATTGGAAAATCAGTTTTATAATGAAAATTTAAAAGAAGGATCGTTTAAGGATGTTAATATTAGAGAACGTCGTAGCGTGGTTTTAGAAAATGACTTTAATTTTGGTACGAATTTACAATTGGAAGGTACCGAAGTGAAGAATTTAACTGATTTTCATGTACCAAATATTCAAAGTAATTTATTATTGCTCGATTTGATGGTTAAAATGAAAATGAAAAATAAAACCGGTAGTAAGAAGGATAGTTTCAAGTTGAATAAGGATGTTGATAATCGATTTGCTCACAGTTTGGCTTATAGAGCGTATATTCCTAAAAAGTAAAATTTTAAAATAAAGGCTGGTCCTTAAGTAATTGTACAATCTTCACTTCAAAATATTGCGATTTAAACCAACTAGCCTTAATAAAATGTTGATATTAAGAGAGATACCGGGTGTTGAACATGAAATTTTGGTTTACGTTTTTTACAATAACTTTAACGCTTTTTGACGTATATGCACAAAAATTTGAGGTTGATGGTTTTTTGATATAAGAAATCATAATTTTTTATCTATTTCGATGTATTTTGTAGAGGGCGCACATAGGCTACGTATGGGGCATAAATGTACGCAAAACTTTTTTGCCTTTTACATGCATTAGCGCTACTTTTGTAAAAAATAATTAAAGCCACATCAAATCTTCACGGTTTTAGAGATGATCACAATTTAGTGATTAACTACATGATTATTATTTAATGAAATTACGTTCGAAAAATGTAGTTGTGTGTACGATAATTATTATTTTTAAATATTAAAAGTACCATACATATTTTTCATGTTAACTTTTGCTATTACCCTAATACTGTTCATCTTAAAAATTTTTGTCATTTTCTTGGGCGCGGTCGAGGATCGAACCCGCGTAGGTACTCTTCGTCAGAAGTCCGATCAACTAATCCAAATCACCTGTTATAATAGTAGGAAAATGTAATCATCTTGAAAGGTATTCATGATAAGTATGATGAACAATATTAATTTCACTTTCAATTTCTATAATTATCCAACCAATTAATAATTGTAATAACCTACCTATATTATATAGTTAAACTACTTGAATTTTTGTCACTATTGATAGATATTGTTAATTTTGAAATCAATTATGTTGACTTTAATTGTAATTTTGTGTATTGATGTCAGATGTTCATTATACATTATTTGGTGAAATTAACACGTGATCGTAGGAAAAATACTGTACATTACTCGTGCGAAAGTGATTTTTCACACTCGTGTCGCACTCGGCTCATGCCTCGTGCTACAATATTTCCCACTCGTGTGAAAAATGCCACTTTCCGAACACGTTATGTAATATACTATATTGTACACACTACATTCTTCGAACGTAATTTTAATAAATAATAATCATGTAGTTAATCACTGAAATGTGATTATCTCTAAAACCGTTAGGATTCGAGGATACTAACAGATATATCTTTTTTTTGTTGTAATAATGTGGCTTCAATTATTTTTTACAAAAGTAGCGCTAATATGAAAGGCAAAAAAGTTTTGCGTACAATTATGCCGCATGGCGCCCTCTACAAAATACATCGAAATAGGGACAAAATAATGATTTCTCTTATCAAAAAAACCCCAACCTCAAATTTTTGTGCATAATATACGTCAAGAAGCGTTGAAGTTATTGTAAAAAACGAAAATTAAAATTTCATGTTCAACACCCTGTATCTCTCTTGATATTAAAATTTTATCAAGGCTAGTTTATTTAAGTCGCAATATTTTGAAGTGAAGATTGTAATACTGTACTTCTATGTACAATTATTTAAGGACTACCCTGTTTAGTAGGTAATAATTTTTATAGAAAAAAAATAGTATTTTGTAATTTGTAATAAAACTTTATATTATATTTTGCAGTTTCTATTTTTCCCTATTCATAAATAAATTTTTTCATTTTTTTTATTTTCGAGTGTAATTCCAGTGGCAGCGCCGTTGGGTACAAGTAATTATTTTCCCAAAACTCCCCAATTTATTCGTTATCGAATTTATTAGGGAAAATTTATGCGTACGATAAAATTTTCATAAGGTATCAAAAAAAATTTATCTAGCGTGGGCGTACTGTTATAATTTTTTTTAAAAGGGTTCATTTATTTCTAAAAATATACAAATGAAGCTAAGGGCGCGTCCACACAATGCCACAATTTGCCGTTGGCAAAGCTATAAAGCTCATTTAAAAACCAGGAGGAGTAATTTGAAAAGCCTCACTCACACCACTAAAAGTTACCAGATTAGTTACTAAAGGGTGTGTTCCGAAAACGTAGTTAACAGTCGTGTTCCAAATATATTAAATATGCCTTGATAGCAAAGATATTAGTCATAAGTCGATTTCTGCTCTGATCTGCAGTATATTCTTGAGATGTACCTACGCATTAAACAAAATGTAAGACTTTTTCTTGTTTCGTTTCTTATTCAAACATAAGAAGTTTTAGATTCACATCGACAACAAACAAATTATGGTCATTGTTGATGGTGGAGAGTTACAGATAGTCAAGTTACTTTAATTATATTTATTACAATAAAATTGAAAAGAATATGACAATTGATAATATGTTCTGGCAATCAAAATACTACAAAATTAATAGCATTGTAGAGCACCACTTTTCAAATACTTCTGAGATACCTTCTTCCTTCTTTTTAACTTCAAAAACCAATAATGTATTTTCTACCAAACCCATTATTTTCTATATTGTTTTATATCTTCCATGGCATGTTCTTCCGAGGAACTTTGACGATTTCTTCCCAAATATGTATATAACAAATAAATAGTACCTACATTTGACTCGTCAAAAGGTGACGTAGATAAATTTAATTTGTTTCAAGAAAGTCTGAACGTTTCTTTGAAGCTTACAAAATTTTGTCCAGCACAGATAACATTTTTGTTCTTCTAACGACATTTTTTATTCACTCATCACAATTTTTCAAAAGTCCTGGTATTCCACCGATATTTTCTGCACTATATAATGTTCCTCTACTTCAGTATTCCCTTAATACTTGCTAAACCGACTTCACTACTTTAAAAAAATGTAAAGTAATAATGTACCCACTGCTTGAGAATACTTTTGGTTTTTCATCCAATATTTATTTATCTGTCAGAACTATCAAAAATGAAGAGGGTGTGCTGTGAATGAAAACTATCAGCTGATGTCAATATTAAAAAGTGTTGTGTGAAACTGGGCTGAATCTGACCAATCAGAGGTCTACAGAATTGCCAACTTAAATTCAAATCACTCCTCCTGGTTTTTAAATGATGTATAGCCACTGTGAAAATATCTACATATTCATTTAGGTTAGTCGCACAATGGTCACAAAATAGAATGAACCCGGTATATATTTATCAAATCGTCTACTCTATTTGAAAGCAGGTACTAACTGGTAGACAGTCTGAATCAAACTAAAGCCGCGAGAGGTTTTGGTTGGCACGTTCCCACTCTCCGTTCTTATCGAAGGAGACAGACACTTCAGCGATTTCCATTGGCACACGGTTGGCTTATTGGCACATGCCAACGGTCGCGTCTACATCGAATCGGCTTTGACAATTGACAAACAGAGGCATAGGGTGGACGCGGCTTAATGCTATGTGTAAGTACCGAGCTGAGTAGGGTAAAATTTGACCCAATTCAAAAGCTTGTCGAACTTTCACGAAATTTGATCTTTCAGAATTAATGTTTGCCTGTCAAAATCAATTTTAATCATTAAGGATTCATGGAGGGGTGTTTTTGAGGACAAAGATTCCATAAAATCATCAGTTGTGGACAAACAAATTTTGGTTTCCACTTAGATGATGTATGTATGTATTTATTTTGGGGTGACATTCACTGAGATCTAATAGATCTATTGTGCCCCCTTACTTCTACTTAGTTTCTGAGAGTCTCAGAAACTAGTAGCTCCTTTAGTCCTATTTCCCGGAGGAATTTTATGATGTCAGCAGGCTTCAACTTGGGTAAATGTTCCTCTTCTATCCAGTAATCTCTCAGGTGCTGTGCTCTAGGATTCTGAAGTGCTGTGCAATTGGAAAGTATTTGGATGGAGGTTTCTTCTTCCATGCCTCAAAATCTGCATTCTTCTTCCTCCACTATTTTGAGCTTTTTCAGGTGCCCATTCAGGCGACAATGTCCCGTTAGGATCCCTGTTAAAACTCTTAGCGCAGTTTTACTTTGACTTATGTATTCAATTGATCTCAACAGGTTGTAGTCACCCAGAAGAGTCTTTGATTGTATAAGCCCTACTAAATCTTTCCAATTGTCAGATCTTTTCTTTTTCTCGGCTCTACCTATTTCTTCCAATATTACATTGGAGCTGATTCCGCAAAAGTGTTCAGGCCCACAGAAAGGTATTTCAGTCCCCCTCTTTGCTAGTTCATCTGTATTACTTTATGTTCTCAACATTAACTTTATATTTTAGGGAGAAGGTATTAAATGAAAGACTTGTTGTTAAGTCAACGGCATGAGGAAAACTGCTTTATTAATACAATTGACACTGTGTCACAAAATGCCAGTTGGCAATGCTGCCAACCTAAATAATAATAAGGACGGGTTCCGTCATGTGACATCCCCCTTTTCAAAGCTAAAATACGTTTATCACAGTTTGCTTGTTACATTACAAAAACACATATATAAGTATAATTACAAACAAACACGTAAATTACAAACACATAATTTTACAAAATATTACAAACAAATTGACACTTATGCTGTAGTGAATTATCATGTTTTTTGACTAACTATTGTTAATTAGCCAGATAAAAATTTTATTAAATTTTTCAATAGTTACCTTGACAATGAAAACTAAAAATGATTTTTACTTTATGTAAAGTAACAATCTAAGGAAAGCTTTGAGTTGTAATATCTTTAAAACTAAAGATCTAATTTTGCAGGAGTTTTTATCAACCTGCCCGATCTAGTTTTATTAAAACTGGTAGTGGGATGTTCCTCCCCTTTTTCAGAATTTTGAGAAGTTTTCTCACTGTCAAAAGAAGTACCAGGAAGTTCCCAGTTTGAAACAAAATTGTTATCGTCAATGTTTTCAGAGTTAGTAGTACCCTCTGAAAGTTTTTTATTTACAAAGCTTTCAAATTTCGAATTGTCAAAAGAATTATTTACAATGTTGTTTTTGTCAGGGGAACTCGAAAAGCTTGAATTGCCACTGACAAAATTGTCCGATCTTTCACTACAGCTTACAGAGCTCAGGAGTGAGTCGTCATTAAAGTTTTCCCCTTCCAATGACGAAGTCTGCTCCCTGTTATTATTTACAGATAAATCTCTTACATTCTCTACTGAATGATCCTCATTCTCTACTACCCTCAATATTCTATTTGCAAATTGAAAATTGTTCTCCAAAAACAAATCAGGGAAAGTCCCTGTCTGAGGTGAAGTTTGAGAGTTACTCCAGGTTTCAGATGTGCAAAACTCCCTGATGAACTTTCTGTTACGTCTGAGAGTAGAGCCATTGTTTAATTTAATTATATATGAACGAAAAGGCATTTTTTTTATAATTTGGCCATTTTGCCATGATGCATTTGGCTCTATTTGAACCTTCACAAAAGAATTCACTCTTAAAGGTGGTAAAAATTTTTTATTTTTATCATAATGTCTTTTCTGATTCCTTTGAGTTCTAGAAATATGAGAATTAAATTTTTTCTTATCAAAATTTTTTGAAAACTTGCTATTTATCTCAGGTATAACAGTTCTCAAGTTTCTATTCATTAATGCGTTTGCAGGAGAGTTCCTTCCATCCAAAGGTGAGTTTCTAAAATTTAAAAGAGCTAAATATGGATCTTTTTTGTCCATAAAGCATTTTTTTAAAAGATTCTTAATAGATTGTACAGTTCTTTCAACCTGACCATTTGATTGAGGATACAAAGGAGAAGAAGTTATGTGTTGAAACTCCCATTCCTTGGAAAAGTTTTTAAATTCTAAACTACAAAAATTTGAACCATTATCGGTCATCAAAATTTTTGGGATACCAAAACGAGCAAAAACGATTTTAAATTTGTTAATTAAATTTTTAGAAGTTAAATCTTTAGCTAAGTTAATGACCTCTACAAATTTGGAATAGTAATCAACAATTAAAAGGTAATTTTGTGACTGAAATTGAAAAAGATCTGCAGCCACCTTTTGCCAGGGTAGTCTGGGAATGTCATGATTCATCAAGGGCTCCGAGCACTGAGATCTCTGATGAGTTTGACAAGTGTTACATGATGTTATGATGTCCTCAATTTGCTTTCGCATTCCTGGCCAGTAAAATGATAAATTAGCTTTATCCAATGTTTTTTTATAACCCAAATGTTCATAGTGAAGCTTTTGTAGGATTTCATGCCTCAAAGCCTTGGGAACTAGAAGTTTTTGACCTTTAAAGATCAAATCTTCTATGCAAGATAATTCTTCTTTGAACTTAAAATAGAATTTAATAATTTCTGGACAGTATTTTATGCTCGTGGGCCATCCACTTTCTAAGACATTTCTTAAAGTTTTTAGTTCAAGATCTTCACTTGTTAATTTTTGAATTTGTTGCTTTTTGTTTTCTGTAATATTTAAAGAAAGTTCAACAGCACAAATCTCAGATTCAATGTCAAAATATACATTTTCACTGAAACTGCTTTGTGGGCTGAAAGCACGACTTAAAGTGTCAGCTATGATTAATGTTTTCCCCGGTTTATATATCAAATCAAAATCATACTTTCTTAATTGCATTAGCATTCTTTGAAGTCTTGGTGGACAAAGATTTAATGGTTTCTTAATTATAGAAATTAAAGGTTTATGATCAGTCTCTATTATAAACTTTTTTCCAAAAACATATTGATAAAAACGAGTGGCTCCAAACCAACAAGCCAAAAGTTCTTTTTCTATTTGAGAATAACGTGACTGTGTTTCAGTCAAAGCTCGACTTGCATGAGCACAAGGTCGGCCATTTTGCATGAGAACAGCTGCCATTCCGTTCTGAGAAGAATCAACTGAAATGGTTGTCATTTGATTTATGTCGAAAAATTTCAAACACGGAGTTTTGACTAAAAGTAGTTTCAAATTTTGAAATGCTGTTTCATGTTGTGGTAACCATTGAAAAATAGAATCTTTTTTTAATAAAGAACGCAGAATCGAAGTTCTTTCTGAAAGATTTTCAACAAAGCTTGCAATATATGTGACCATGCCCAAGAAACGTTGTAAATCTTTTACGTTTTTAGGACTAGGCATGTCATTAATAGCTTGAATTTTAGATTTGTCCACCTCTATGCCTTGTTCACTTATTCGATGTCCCATATATGTTATTTTTTTGCATAAAAATTTACATTTTTCTTTATTGAAACGAATATTATGTTTTTTAGCAGTCTCAAGGACTTTCTCTAAAATTGAATTGTGAGATGAAATACTCTCACTGAATATTATCAAATCATCTATGAAAATTGCACATCCTTCTATGTTTCCGAAGATTTCATACATTCTTTCCTGATAAACCTCAGAAGAACATGAAAGACCATATGGTAGACGACAAAAAGAATATCTACCGAAAGGTGTAGCAAAAGTACATAGTTTTTGACTTTCCTTATCTAATTTGACTTGTAAAAAACCTTGGGTTGCATCTAAAGTGCTAAAAAATTTTGATCCATGTAACTTTGAACTTATTTCTTCCCAGGTTGGTAAATGAAAAGTAGGTTTCTTTATAGACATATTCAGCTTAAAAGGGTCCATACAAATTCTTAAATTTCCATCAGGTTTTTTAACTATTACTATGGGGTGAAGCCAATCCGTGCTACCCGTTACTCGTTTTATAATTTTATTTTTCTCTAATTGATTTAAGGAATATTTTAGCTTTTCTTCTATGCCTAATGGTACCCTCCTAGCAGTGCAAATCGATGGTACAGCGTCTTGTTTGAGTTCTATATGATACTCTTTCTCTAAACAGCCTATACCTTTGAAAATATTTTCATACTTATTTAAAATTTTATCTAACTTTGAATCACTTTGAAAGTTATTATCGATTGCCTGTATTTTTTTTATTAGCTCAAGCTCTAAACAACCTTTTAGACCTAAAATTGGAATACATTCCATTTCTACAGCATAAAACAACAAATTGCTAGTCTTTTTATTACTTTTACACTTTAAATATAACTGGCCCAGTACTGGCAAGGAATGCTTTGTATATGAACTAAGTTGAACATTTGTTTTTTGCAATTTTGACATATTATATTTAATTTGTTTTAATACCTTAATAGGGATAACATTTGCCATTGCTCCTGTATCCAGTTTAAATGCTATGTTGTTGGTGTCATCGATCTCAATGTTCTCGACCCAGGAATCCTCAGACACAGTCCCGATTGTCCCAGACTGTGGTTGTATAGCTATATTTTGCTCTACAGAATCTAAAAATACAAATTTATTAACAGTATCATTGTTATCACTTTCTTGTGTATTGTGTTCAAGTGTATGTATTTGTTTGTGTTTATTGTTTTTGTGTTGTGTGTTTCTTAACGAGGATCTATAATTAAAATTATGATTAGCATTAGGATACTTTAGACAAAATTGTGTAAAATGATTTAATCCTTTACAACGAAAACACTTAACTTGATATGCTGGACATCTCCGAGGTGGATGAGTTCTTCCACATTTCTTACATCCCGGACTGTTTGGATTTGGTGTCCAGTTGCTGTGTGATGGGCTTGCCTTTGCTGGATTGTTGTTGCGAAACTTTGAGTGGACTACGTTAATCTGTCTGCCATAGTTGTCACCATTACCATTTGATATTTGACGGTTTTGTTCTTTTGTCGATTCACTGTTAATGCAAAAGTTAACAGCATCTTCCAATGTCTTACAGTCTTTGTCAAATAGCTGTGCTCTTAACTGGTCAGATTTCAAGCCACAAACTAACAGATCTCTTACCAAAGACTCCCTCAGTTCCTCAAGCTCACATGATAAGGATAAATTCTTGAGTTCTGTGATGAATTGTTCAATTGTTTGGCCCTCTTTTTGACGACATGTCAAAAATTTATACCTCTCAAAAGTCAAATTTGCTTTGGGGTTAAAATGGTCATCAAATTTTTTCAATAATACCTCCAATGTTTCAGTTTGTCCATTGGTAAATGTAAAAGTATTGTAAATTCTGATACCTTCGTCTCCGATGAGCGTTAATAATTGAGCACATTTTGTTGAATCGTCTTTCTTGATGATTTCAGTTGCTTTCAGGTACATAGTAAACTTCTGTTTCCAGAATTTCCATGTCTGATTCAAGTTTCCACCGTTCATGCACATGGGCGAAATTCCACGGTCCATCTTTGGAAAACGAAATCTTAAATCATCGACGAAATATGCAATAGTTTTTTCTTGTTTTTCAACTCAGCTTCTTCACGGCATTGAGAGCTTCTATTTGGTTCTTTTATTTGACTGCGCCATATTACTTTATGTTCTCAACATTAACTTTATATTTTAGGGAGAAGGTATTAAATGAAAGACTTGTTGTTAAGTCAACGGCATGAGGAAAACTGCTTTATTAATACAATTGACACTGTGTCACAAAATGCCAGTTGGCAATGCTGCCAACCTAAATAATAATAAGGACGGGTTCCGTCATGTGACAATCTGCTATTTCATTTCCTTCTATTCCAGTGTGTCCTGGAAACCATAGTAAGGTGACTATATTATTCTCGCCTAGTTCATTGAGTTTGTCTAGGCATTCCCACACCATTTTGGAACTGATCACACAAGAGTACTTTAATGGCAGCTTGACTATCCGACATTATGATAATCCTTCGTCTTCTGTTTTTCCCAAGCTTTCAGAGTGTTTGGTTCCTGGCCCGAACACTCCTATCCCAGCTCCTTCTATTGCTTTTGAGCCATCTGTGTACCATTGAATGGCATTCTTTCCAAGTCTGGTAATGGTATTTGGATCCCATTCCTTCTTGTTGCTTAATTCCGTAACGAATTTCTTTGAAAAGTTATACTTTTTCATCATACCGTCTCGCGGCATGTCCCAGATTGTCTGATTTCTAAGAAGTGAGGAGTTGGTTTATTTTAGAAGAATTTTGGAATTCGGTGTTTTTTTCCGACGAGACAAGGATTTGTTTGGTACAAGATAGCCATCGAATACGTGTGTGGCGGGATCCGACGAGAGTTGCTCAGCTTGCCCGTGCTCGCCCCGTGCCGCCCTTCAGAGGAGGAAGTGCTATGTTTTGGGCTGGTATCATGTTAAATGATCGCACAGAATTAATTCATGTGGAGGGAACGATGACTGGTGATAGGTATCTCAGAGAGATTCTAGATCCTCACGTGAGACTATGGCGCGCAGCTGTTGGCAATTCCTTTGTTTTTATGGACGATAACGCCCGACTTCATCGGACCAGAGCTGTAAATGAGTATCTTGAAACTGAAGGGATCAATCGTTTGAACTGGCCTGCCCTATCTCCTGACATGAATCCCATAGAACATGCTTGGGACATGCTTGCCAGGGCAGTGGCAGCACGCAGAAATCCACCCAGGAGTGTACAAGAGCTTGTTCATGCGGCCCAAGAAGAATGGCGAAATATTCCTCAACAGAATATCAATAATTTGGTAAACAGCATGGGCAGGCGACTTCAAGCTTGCATAAATTCTAGAGGTGGAAATGCTCTTTATTAAAAGTTCTCATGCGCAGGTTCTCAATTAACATTTTCTTTAAAAAGAATCAATTTGTATTAAATTTATTTAATTTCTAAGAATACTTTTTATGTTTAAAGCAAGTTTATTATTGGATAATACAAATTTTTGACAAATATGCAGGTTTTTTTTTATTGAAACTAATTATTTGATTAATCTCTGATCCATTTATAATGAACACATTTTTTTTTTCGGAGATTTAGGGTGATGCAAAACTTTTGAATCTATGTGTATTTCCCTTCATCAAATATAAAATTTATAATATATTTTGTAATGCATTCGCATTGTCATAATGATAAAAAAACTGAGTCCACTAGTAGAATAACGAACCGACCTCATACATGCAAGGAAAAATCCCGTTTGCACTAATTTAAACCCTTGTTGAGGAGACGTAAGTCAAGCTTAACTTGTGGATGCCTTACATACTTTACTCTAATTGAATTTGCTACTTTGAGATGAAACATAACATTACATCAGCGCTACTCTTTCAGTTTCATACACCATTGGAATAAAATCATCCTATAAACTTTCGCTACTTTTTAACTGATTGAATTATGTTATATTTCTAAGAATTGTATAAAAAGATCAGTAAAATAAAAGATTAATGGTTAAATTGCAGAATCTAATTGGTTAAGTTTATTAATTATAAAATTAAATATAATATTTACGTTTGGGAAACTATATACTCTATTCATTGAATATATTTTTTAATAAAATTATGTGATTGATAAAAAGGTTAAAAGTTCATTATATGGGGAATATAAATTAGATAACAATATTACTGATAACTAGAACTTATAAAAATATCGTTTGGTGCATTTGAAACCAAAAGCAAAATAAACTTAATACCTACAGTATCAGTGAGTGTACCTACCAGTTAATTGTACAGTTAAATATCTTAAATTTAATATTTTCCAATTTAATAAAGGTCAATTTTGTTTATATAATTTTGGAGTAAGTAGATGATCATTTTATTTTATAAAAAGCTA
>CAJUYI010007701.1:0-11809 GCA_910591695.1 Galerucella pusilla
AAATGGCATCAAGGAAAAGAAAAAGCCGAGGAAAGTGAAGTTTAATTAATTGAAAGTGAAAGTTCTTTCAATATTACATAGATTGAAACAATTTTGGACATTTTTAAAATATTAAAAATTGAAGTATTAACAATAGTGGAGAAAAAATAAAGATCAAATTAAAATAATAACTGTTGTGAGGGAAATATAAAATAAAAATTAAAACTCTTTCCATCATGATTTGCGAAAATAGCTTTAATATATGAAAATGGAAACATTTGATGCAACTCATTTATTGTTTCAATATAATTTCATATAAAATCTTGAAACAATTTTTTAAGGAAATTTAATAATAAAAGAATAATTTAGAACTACAACCTGTAGATAGGAATAAGTAGCTGGGATACACATAAATTCATAATATGAAATAAAATAAATTACTGACTGACTGCAAACAATTTTCTGCTATATATTGTGGTGAAATTTATATTTAATAACTATCTTATAATTACAATATGTTTATTAATTTAAGGGTTCGTTATCCGAAGATAAAACACTTGTCAAACTCACTCAATCCCTTCCACTTCTTACATCTTTTTTCGACCCAACTTTCAATTTTGACAAACAAGCCAATTGACTTTTTTTGAATGTCATTAATTAAATTTTGATTTTTACAATAAATGCGGTGATAATTTTATTGATTAAAATTTCATCTCAATATAAACAACTTAATCTTAGGCAAAACCTCAAGGAAATGCTCCCACTGCCCTACCGAAATCAAGAAAGTCTTACAGTTCCTGAAAGCTACCAACCTATACTGTAAAATATAATTTAAATATTTGTAATAATTATGTAAATCTCTGTATTTATTTTTTTCTGTGCCAATGACCAGCGCTGTCAAGGCACCTTAAGCTAAAATTAAAAAAAAATTAAAAATAAAATAACATCTTCCAAATATAAAATAAAAACAATAGGTATACCGTCTTCTTGATTCAAATAGAAAGTGCGATTGTACCACAAACTTGTCAGTACTTGATATTTTTGGTTGATAAAAAAGTAGGATGATGATGATCATATTTCCTGATTTTACCCAAGTAATCCATTTTTTCGGAAGACTGGGAAGTTTCATTTCCATTGAATTTAACTATAACTATTTTTAATTATTTTCCGGTACTTAAAACAATTGTATTCGAATTATAATTCCATTCCAAGTAGATCAAAAACCGACATTATCGTTAAAATTTATATTGATATTTAAATACAATGTAACCATTTTTATTTTTATCTTTACACAAACACATATAACAAGCTTTAAGAGTGTAGTTTTCTCGAGTTTTCTGATTAAAATTTTCCTTCCAACAAAAAACTAAACCCGTAGAAAAGAGAGCAAACAAACTGCTATATGTCAATGGGAAAATCCAATGATACATATCAATTCATTTTTTTATTATTAGGTGTCCTTCAATACTTACACCGAATAATGTCAATTATTATTCGGTGATACTTATAATATTTGGATCAATGTATTAATAGCCAATTGCATTACTAGGGGAAAAAGTGCAACATTTTTTCCCGCAGGATGTAGTCCACAATCAAAGTCAAAAAAGCACTCTACTCCTGTGAAACACATATTATTTTCCTTCCTACCCACAATAAATAAAGCAGCGAGCGCGCTGGGTCGATATTTCGCAGCTCAAGCGCGCGACTCGCGCAACGTGGACCCGGGGCGTAAACATGTGGAATACAAATCATCGAGAAGGGGAAGGAATACATATGTATTTCCCTTCCCCTTTCTTCATCTCTCTACCTCAAATTGACTGACTTCATGGGATTTCTACTGAAGCAAAAAAATTTTATCATAATTCGCTTCCCGACCAACTGACACAGATCGTGTAACTAGAATATCATTAAATACGAAGCAAGAGACTGAGAAGAAAGTAGTTCACCTAACTATTATTCAAATTTCCATGATAATGAATGCAAATTATTTTATATTGTTACATATTCATCATTAATTTAGCTGAAAGAAAATAAAGACCATTTGACAACGCCGTTAGGAAGTGTCACCCAATCCTAATTTGTGAGCCTTGGATATCTAGACATAAGATTTTAGTGTGTAATTTTATAAACTCAAGTGTCAACCCAAAATATTGTGAAACATACTCACATTTAGTTCAAGATAATAACCCTTACTGTTTGAAGTGAAAATATTGATAGTTAAATAGCATTAATTAGTGTTGAAAAAGTACCAATTTTTGAACACAAATCACACACACACAAATCACACAAATTTTCAGCTCACGTTTAGTAAGTAAATGTAAATTTATATAGAACAGCCATCCAATCTTTGATCATTGAGCAGACTAGATGAGATCGATACTTTCTTTCCAAAACAAGGATAGCAATACACACAGTAAAGCTGTGCTTTATGATGAGAGGTTTGAATTAACTGGATAATGATATTCTAATTTTCTGGTACATGGAAACAGAAATGTTTATATCAGATTTATTTATTACTTTAGGATTAGTCGCCGTGGACCAGATTGGATACATGCTCTGCTCCTGCTCTGAAACATTTCTTCCCAACCGTTATGGTATTCGAAATGAATTGATTCATGTTCTAGTCTAGCTTCCTTCGGAATATTCTTTCCACCAATGATATTTAAACTTCAGTTGATTTGAATCTTCAGGAACCCAAACTATCACCAACAAAACCATACAGAGCTCACTATATTTTCATTGAAATGGGTAAATAGTATTTATACAGGGTTGGGATAGAGTATGGAACCAAGGAAATATCTCTTAAATGAAAAGAACGATATTTATGAAAATTTGCAGGTAAGTGTCCATTGCAAAATGCATCTGATGTACATTTTTTTGTTGATAATATACTTCCGGTTTAACAGGAAATGTCATCAACTTCTTTAATTTGAATGGGACACCCTATATATTTTTACATATTTTGGAAAAGCTTGTTATTTGAAATTTATGCATACTGAGTTTGGTGTGAAAAAAACTGTATGAACGAGGAATATAGCATTTTAATCAACCTCCTTTTAGTTTTTTTGCATTAGACCAAAAAGTATTTAGATGAACTAATTGATGTTGTTTGTATGCATATTAATGAATGAACGACTACTGTTTAGTTCGTCTTTTGTTCTCCAAGTGTCAAATTTCAATTGACCGAAATAAATCTCACAATTTAGAATGGTTCAATTAAGTGAAAAAGAGCGTAATTTTAATGATTATCGGTTATGGTGATCGTGTTAGAACTCATGAAGAAGTGTGTCATATTTTCAATAATTTGCGTCCGGAGAGAAGTCCTATATCACGCTCGACAGTAACTGAAACATTACAACGCTTCAATACAACTGGGATGGTGAAAGATTTACTAGAGCCTGGAAGACCACAGAATGCAACGAACGAAACTGTTGAACAAAATATTGCAATCGATTCAAAAGAATCACCACAAATTTGGCACTAAACCATGGTATCAGTGGACGTTCTGGCGGAATGATATTAAAAAGTGAAAAGTATCATCCGTATCAGGTACAGTTGGTTCAGGAACTGTCAGATGATGATTTCGACGGCTGGAATTTCGCGAACGGCTATTGGACCTCTGTGATGTCGACGAAAATTTTGCTTCTAGCATAGTTTTTTCCGATGAGGCAACTTTTTGTTTGAATTAAACAATTAATCGCCATAACTCAAGGTATTGGTCAAATGAGAATCCACATTGAATCCAAGGAGCACATACCCAGCATCCACAGAAGCTGAATGTTTGGATGGGAATTATCGAAAATAGGCTTATGGGGCCTTATTTATCAATGGAAACTTGAATGGTGACTATTATTTGGATCTACTAGAAAACGAAATTACTCCCGCACTTCAACAGAATGGGCAATTACCACAAAATGTTTGGTTTCAACAAAATGGAGCACCTCCCCACTATGATAGACGGGTTAGGGATTTTCTGGATGCGAATTTTCCACAACGATGGATTGAACGTAGAGAATTCAAAGAGTGGTCTGCTCGTTCTCCGGATCTTAGCCCGTTAGATTTTTTTCTTTGGGGTTATCTAAAATCACGTGTTTACGTTAGACGACCAATAACTTACAGAAATTGAGACAAAGAATTATTGATGAATGTGAACTAATACGTGGAAAGTGTGACTCAAGAATTTGTTAATAGGATGACATATTGTCAGCAAGTAACCTATGGTACAATTAACAGTTCCTGGTTTCCACAAAACTTTTTACACTAAACTGAAGAAGTTGATAGCATTGCCGGTTAAACCAGAAGTATATTATTAACAAAAAAATGTACATCAGATGCATTTTGTTCCATTGCACTTACCTGCAAATTTTCATGAATATTGTTCTTTCCGTTTAAAAAATATTTATTTGGTTCAATACTCTATCCCAACCCCGTATATCAAATAAAATAACACTGGTAGTTTCACAACTGTGGAGCTGTTTAAAACATGCTGCTTACCTGTAAAACACCACACTACACAACGATTCACCATATTGTAAATATAATTTAACGAATGAATATAGTATTTTCAATTAATTCACTTTCAAATATTATCCGATACCTTCCACAGTAGTTGAACAAAACAGGCATAAAAAATTTGGACAAAATCAAAACAAACATTTGTCAACAAACAAAAAAACAAACTGCTGGAGTACAGAAACCTTCAGATTGGACACCTGTATCAATGAAGTTTTGTATATTATGGAAGAGATCGATTAGTATACATTCTGATATGAATTTAGTGTTTTGTGTGTGTTATTATAATCATTAAACTTTTTTATTTATTGTATTGATGTGTTAGTTTGTTGGGCGCCAATGATTTTTAGAAATTTATTTTATGTTAATGGTATCATACACAACTTACCGGTTTTCTGGGACTCTTTAACACTCAGGGTGAGTTCAGGCATTAAATACTCTATTTTTGGTTATTTTTTCATTATGTTTACCTTTTTTAAATATTTTTTTTTAACTTTAATTATATTTGAAAACTTTTAAGGCCGGTTCTGTGTCCTTGCCCTTGAAAATGTTCAATAGTGTATTAAGTTTGCCAACCTTATGAAAGAAAAAATTAGTTTCGTGATCAGTGAAATATTAATAAGTTTATTATTTTAGTATTTAGTGTATTGATACTCTGGGCCTGTCACTGTCAGTTCTTGATTTGGATTGCTTCGCTCAGGTTCCGCTTGGGAGAATTTTCAGTATAAATGGCCTCTAATTTCCATTTATGGTTTATTTGAAGGGTTTATTAATTTAAATGGATATTTACCACGGAATTTTTAACAGGAACTTGTTGAAAAAGGTTAGTTACACTTTTACTATATATTTTGAGTTTTCTTACTTTATTCTAACTTAAATTTTAATTATTTTAACAACATTAAAAAAATTTCTTTTTAATTCTGTATCTCTTCACAGCCCAGGGACGCCTTCCTCCCCGTTTCTAATTCTAATCAATAACAACGTACCTAACTCTTTTTTTTCTAAAATCAACAACCATGACGTGTCTTACTTTTAAGTTTATTTTCTATCAGCTGACCAATCGAATTCATTTAATAATTTTCAATTTTTACTACTTGACTTGAATGTTTAATTTTATGTTCCTTTTTTAATATGAGAGTTTATAATTAATATCTTTAAATACTTTATTGTTGTTTTTATCGTCTAATTTCAAAATTTTAAAAATTATTTGACATTTGTTTTTATTTCTGTTACTAAGGTCTTTTCTTCCGTTCGAGTTGACAAATCTAAGTTCACTCTATGTTCACTCTGAGTTAACTATGTTCATAGATATTATACTCTTTTTATTTTTATGTCAGATTTTATAACCTAACTAATAGTTTTTTTATTTTTCAGGTTCTTTCTTTTTAGATTAATATCAGCCAAGAAACCTTTTATAAAGCTTTTGAAGACTCTGATATTATATGAAAAGGATTTTAATAAATTAGAAAGAAGTTATCAAGATTTCTGTTTAAAGTTCGGATTAAAGTTCAAATATTATATTTCAGGGGATTTGTTTATCTTTATTTTGTTAAGTTTAATTCAAATTTTAGTTCATTTTATATTAGTTACATTATAAATTTCAAACTGTCTTCTCTAGTTTGATTTATTTTTGTTTATTGATAAGAGAAATTTCCCTTTTAAATAATTTTCATTTTTAAAATTTTATATCAAAATAACCCTTGTTAGGTGTATGTGATGTATGATACTATTCTGGCATGTTCATTGTTCGGAGAGTCCAAATCTAAAAATGGTAGTTGAATAATTTGATAAAATATAATATGATGATATGAAACCTCACAAGAATGCATATATCTGTTCCTATTTTGTTGAATACAAAATTTTGTATTCAAACACACTAAATTGGAGCCTTTGTTGCACCTCATTAATGGAAAAACACTCAAAACTTAAAAATATGTAGTTACTGATAAAGGCTTAAAAAAATTTGAAATGAGATTAGGTTTTAACAAAATCTGGGAAATGGGTGAATTCTCAACAAGTCACTTGTATGGAAGAGAAAAACATATTTAACAAATAGGTAAACAGTGTTGTGAACTAGATAGAAAGCAGAATGAATTGTCTGCTATGAGTAACTCACCTTCAACATAACATTCTCTTACTTCATCCACAGCCCAGTAATTATTTGAGGTTGATTCCCTATCATTTGATTCTGATTGTAAAAAAAAGATATAGTAATTCTTATCAGGCACGTCATTTTTAAATAATTTTATTTCTTTCCATTTTTCCTGAAAATTATAATATTGATTTATGGAAGGGATGTAATAAATAATTTTCGACAAATTTGCTCTCATGCACTTTTATATGACAAGGCACTTGTGCACTCTTTCAAATAGAAATGAATTCGGACAAATTCCCCAAGACTCATCGATAATTTCCATTGCTCTTATCACACAAAATATCTTGCACGGGTACATGTGATTTTATTAACGAAGCTGCAAAAAAAAATGGGTAATTTGGATTCCAATAGTTAAGATATAGTTACCTAATTTCCACCCCTATAAAGTTAGCAGAGCCACTTGCAAATAAATCGATGAAACCTATTCCAATAATTGTCGAATAATTGTCGAGAATTTGTCGTAAACGTAAAAAATTTGTCGCGCTCTTAGTATTTTTTTATAGGGGGTGGCTCTGCTAACTTGATATTAAGTTAGCAGTGCCACCCATAAATAAATATCAAAAAGCATCAAAATTATTACGAATAATTGTCGAGTAATTGTCGAAATCCATCTGACGTGAGAAAAAAGGAAAACATCTATTCCTTCCAGCATATATATACATTTTTCTTGGAAACTCCTGGTTTTTGAAGAAATTTCGTATTTTTGGCAACAGCGCATAAGTATAATGACATTTTACGTGTTCTCCATATCATTATTGACGAATATAAATTATTTTAAAGCAACTTACTATTTTCCAGAAGCAAAAAAATTATGTTTCAAAGCAGAATAATAGAACACACTTATGTATTACACTTATGTAACTTTGTTGATTTATTATTTTTTCAATAAGAATTTATCTGAACAATTGTCAAATGACCAAAACGTGTTTGTCGTGGGACTTTCTCGAGGGTTTTCTCCTAAATACGCACCGTGTGATGTAATGAAAGAAATATTCCGATATTCAGATAAATTCTTATTGAAAAAATAATAAATCAACAAAGTTACATAAGTGTGTTCTATCATTCTGCTTTCAAACATAATTTTTTTGCTTCTGGAAAATAGGAAGCTGCTTAAAAAAATTTATATTCGTCTATAATGATATGGAGAACACGTAAAATGTCATTATACTTATGCGCTGTTCCCAAAAATACGAAATTTCTTCAGAAACCAGGAATTTCCAAGAAAAATGTAGGTATATATATGCTAGAAGGAATAGATTTTTTGCGTTTTTTTCACGTCAGATGGATTTCGACAATTACTCGACAATTATTCGTAACAATTTTGATGCTTTTTGATATTTATTCATGGGTGGCACTGCTAACTTAATATTAAGTTAGCAGAGCCACCCCATATAAAAAAAATTAAGAGCACGACATTTGTTCTGTGTTCACGACAATTACATTTGGGTCATTTGACAATTGTTCAGTACATTTCTGGATAAAAAAATCATATTTAACCAAGTTACAAGTGGGTATTACTGAGAAATCGGAATATTTATTTCATTACATCACACGGTGCGTATGTAGGAGAAAACCCTCGAGAAAACCCCACGACAAACACGTTTTGGTCATTTGACAATTGTTCAGATAAATTCTTATTAAAAAAATAATAAATCACAAAGTTACATAAGTGTACTACATAAGTGTGTTCTATCATTCTGCTTTGAAACATAATTTTTTTGCTTCTGGAAAATAGGAAGTTGCTCAAAAAAATTTATATTCGTCAATAATGATATGGAGAACACGTGAAATGTCATTGACAAATTACTAAAAACAGTTGAAGAAATTAAAATTGATATCCATTCAATAAAAACTGGCATGGATTCAATAAAACAAGAGAATGAAGAGTTAAAATTAAGGGTCACTGAACTTGAACGGAAAATAGTAAATTTAGAAAATGGTAATAACAAAAATAATATTGTATACGGCTTAAGTGAGAAAGATATCCCGAAAAATTCTATCTATTCTAGAATAGAATAGAATAGAATAGAAGTTGAACTGGATGATCGTGATATACAGGATGTCCACCGAATAGGATACAAAGATCAGAAAAATAGACCGGCTTTGATTAAACTCAACTCAGTACAAAAGAAACATGAAATATTGAAAAATGTTAAAAAGTTAAAAAGTTCAAGCTACAGTATCACTGAACAATTCAGTAAAAAAGTGTTGGAGGAAAGAAAGCTCCTATATCCATACATGAAAAAGCTCAGAAACTCAGGAAAAATGGCTTTTATGAGGCAAAATTACATATTTTTGGACAACAAAAAATACTTCCTAGAAGATATTAAACAAAAAGTAGATGGAATAGACGAAAAACCAGGACAGTCTCAACAACCAGCTCAACAGCCATCCAATTCAGCACCTCCAAAAAACTACAGCCTGCGGAAAGGGGTGAGGACCTAAACCCACGTTCGCAACTTTTCACTATTATGCATCTCAATGTTCACTCCATGCGTAACAAACTTGACGATTTAAATATTTTCATCAATGACTGTAACACAAAGAGTTATATTGATATAATTTGTTTCACGGAACATTGGATGCAGGAGGAAGAAATGAATTTTTATGGTTTAGATGATTATTACTTAGCTAATAGTTATTGTAGGAAAGTTGACTTCCACGGGGGTGCGGCAATATATGTCGGGAACAACTTAAAATTCGATCCTGTGAAAAAGTTAGACACAATACCAATAGATAAAAACATTGAATTTACTGTCATATGTAACTACAAATCTAAATTATTTATTGTATGTGCTTATAGACCACCCTCAGGAAATTTACAAATATTTTTTAATGTGTTGTACGAGTTGTTGAGTGAATTGCATACGAAACATAAAAATTACTATTGTATAATATGCGGAGATTTTAATATAGACTTAGATTGTGAAAATAGGAATGTATTGGAATTCGAAAACATACTGACAATAGGCGTTTTCGGAAACTTACTACGGCTCACTAACATAGATAACATAACTCACTAACTCGATCCAGAGAGGTCACGTGATGAATCACTCTGAACACCTACCCGGGAACTGTAGTTTACGAACTAATAGGTTTCGTTTTTGATCTGACAGCTAACGTCATAACAAAACATACATCTCTTCTTCAACTTCGTCATCATCTTCCAAAAAATAATCAAATGCCAACGCCGTTAATGTAGCAAGGCCCCTTTTCATGTTTGATAAAAGCAATATATTTCGTTACCACCAAAAGAATTAGGTTATGTTATATTACCCTTCAGCACAGAGTACCTGTGCCTTCAGTAATGCGCATGCGGTGCCTATAGCGTCTCTACCGACCTACCTCTCGAGGTGGGTTATGAAAAATGAACCTGGGTCAGTCATCCAGTCAACAACTCGGAAGTTTCCGAACACAGGTAGGCAACTCGGGTTAGGTAAACGAACGTGCAGGTTAGGGATCGTGTCAACCCGAGTAAGTTTCCGAAAACGCCTTATGTTCAATTTACAACCAACAATTTTAGAACCTACTCGAGTAACTGCGACAACTGCCACACGAATTGATAATATTTTTTTTAACTTGGACGCTAACTGTTTATTTGAGGCTTTTACAATAGAGATGGGACTGTCCGATCACAAAGCTCAATTTTTAGTTATGAATATGTAAAGGCCCATTACTCATAATCAATACCAATTACTAAGATCGTTATGTGAGTCTAATAATTTACAATTCACACAATATTTACAAAATTCTACTCTAAACGAAATTTATAGAAAGACTGACCAACATGAAGCATTTACTTTCTTAGAAGAAACAATTAGTTTCTGTTTTGAAAAATCATTTCCTGTAAAATGTAAAAAAAATTAATAATAAAAACAATATAAAGGATGGTTAACTCCAGGAATAAAACAGTCTTCAAAAAATAAAAGATTCTTATTGCAAATCAAAAAATTTACAAGAAATGATGCTATATTGCGATATGTTAAAAAATATTGTCAGGTATTAACTACAACGATAAAAATAGCAAAAAACATCTACTTTCAAAATTTGATAATGTCATCGAAAAACAAGTCGAAGACAACTTGGGAACTAGTTTCACATTTTGAAAAAAAAGACCATAGTAATTTGGAAAATTTATGTCTAAAAATAGACGATATTTTTATAACGAACCCTAACGAAATTGCTGAAAAATTTAACCTTCACTTTCAACAAATTTACAACAAAACAATTCCCCTGGGCCAAAGCAAAAATAGTAGCTATAACTACCTGCAGCAAATGGAAATAAATAATGCGAGCTCCCTTTTTTTAAATCCTTTGACAGAAAGTGATATTTCAGAAAGCATTTTGGCCCAGAAACCAAAAAAATCTTCAGGATTAGATAATATCCCAATTACATTAATAAAAGAAAATGTTGATATTTTAAAAGGACCTTTAACCTATTTGTTCAACCTGTCGCTCGTCAATGGAATTTTTCCTAATGCTTTTAAGAAATCAGTAGTCATACCTTTACACAAAAAGGGTGATAAGTTTGATCCGGGCAATTATCGTGGTGTTTCCTTATTATCATCTATTTCAAAATTGTTGGAATGGTGTGTAAACAAGCAATTAATGTCAATTTGGCTTTAGAGAGGATCTTAGTACCACTGATGCAACATTTGCTCTAATTGAGAAGTTACATGGAATCTTAGAACTTAAACAATATCCGTTAGGTATATTTTGTGACTTGTCAAAAGCCTTTGACTGCGTTGACCATAAATTGTTATTAGTAAAGTTGTATTATTATGGTATTCGAGGTGCACCACATGATTGGTTCGACTCCTACTTATCGAACCGAAAAATGTGCGTACGAATTAATCATACCGTCAATAACAGGTGCGATCAATACTACTCGAGTTGCGTCGATGTTCAATGCGGAGTGCGGAGTTCCTCAAGGTCTTGGGACCAACATTATTTCTTATATATATCAATGATTTGGTTGTAAATTTTCCCAATGCTTATTTTTCTCTTTTTGCCGATGATACCAGTATAATTGTCAGCGGAATAAACAAAGATTCTCTATTACTTTCTTCTACTAACGTCATGCAAGGCGTATCGGATTGGTTTCTCGCTAACAGACTAGCATTGAACATCGGCAAAACTCAAAATATATCCTTTGACCTATAT
>CAJUYI010007702.1:0-11809 GCA_910591695.1 Galerucella pusilla
CGTCACAACTTTAAGATTAAATATAATGTAGATTTAACAAAATAAAATTGTTTGATTTCATAATTTCCATACACATACTTTCTAACTGCACAGCACTTCAGAATCCAAGGGCATAGCACCTGGGAGATTACTCGATATAAGAGGAACATTTACCTAAGTTGAAGCCTCTCATCACCTCTCAAGGGTGATATCTCGGAAAGGGGTGGACTGAGAAAATTTTTTTATAGGAAAGACCCATCTTAATTTCTCACGAGCAATCACCTCCTGGATTTTGGCGCATGAATTTAGAAGCACCCTGTATCTGCCTGCTTGGTATAAATTCCTGGAACATAGTTTCCGGGACCCAAAATTACTGTGCCGAAGATAATCGCTGGGACACAATTCCTGGGCCTTATTCACTATCAGGAACAATTCCTTAGTCAATATCAGGAACAATCCCTTAGTCATATTCAATTGCTGGATCACAATATTTGGGTCACCGTTTCTGATGAAGAGATTGACCTTAAGAAAGAAAGAGGAAAATAATTTGTAAATGCATAGGGCTTCACCTTGATTTGAATTTATTATTCTCACACTTCTACTTTAAAATTATTATATTTCATTTTTTTATTAAATATTCATATATTTTTACTTTTTTTAGTTTCATTCAACACACAGAAACTATACTTACCTTAACTTGAGTGTACCTTTGTATCTATTTTTTGGCATGCCTATACAAACAGTTAAAAGTTAGCTGATTTTTAGTGATTTTTTTTCTAATATTGCTTAGGGAAACAAAATTAGTGACGCCTTTAATTTATTTTTTTTGTCTTTTATTAAAATATAATGTCTCTTTTCAATTTCCATCGGATAACAAAGCCCTCAGAACTCCAATTATGAATATCTCCAATTATGAAGTAAGTTTGGTAAGAACCTGCCCTATTAATTTTTCAATTTTTTTTTCAACATCTTACGCCATAAGTCAGTAAGTGTTTCAGCTCCACTAAAAGAATGTCGACTACTTTAGTAGCGAATACTGGAGTGGAAGTTTGACCTCTCAAAAATTTATACACTGTAAGGATTGAAACAATTCAATTGTTAATAAAAAGGAAATTGCTAGTATAACTGGAGAAATTATGGACAAATTGAGAAAAAAACGACATGTGTTCAAATTTTATAATTTTATAAATAATGTTCATGATTGTAATAATTGCACTATTAACATTCATATAAATAAATAAGATACATTGGTAATGGTACAAAGATTCAGTTCAAGTGCTTGGGCTGTTGAGCCCAACCCAAGCGTTATGAATGAATGAATGGCATACATTATTACCTTTTGGTCACTTACGTCATTCAAAACAGTGCCAAAATGCGTTGTTCACAATATAGGGAGGATAAAAAATGTATTTTTGTAATTGTGATATGATTTATCTAAACTCAGTAAATAATTTACAAATTATAAAACCGTATACAATTATTGTTAGTCATTTAAACTTACAAAATTCATATTAAGCATTAGGTACTTCTATAACTGTTTTGAGAACTTTATCATTAGCAGCTTTCTGCTCTTCAGGTTTGTCTTTTAAATTGGATGATTTCGTAGGATCTGATGAGTTTGGAAAATCAGCACGATTTCGTAAAGGCGAAATGTTACCAGAACGGTCATTTAAATAAGACATATTATCATCGTATCCACTGTATCCAGATGTTTCCTGTCTACTACCACCGTAATACATACTTTGATATTTCTGCAATTCGAATGGACAAGTACATAAACTATTCATTGCTAACGGTGTTATACCGATTGTAGAGTAGTAATTATATACTGAAGGAGGAATTCCCTGATTTCTTCCAGTGTTTGAATAGCCAACATTTTTGCCAGAACTGAATTTTCCAGTTTGATCTCCATAACCTGACTCATATTCACCATTATTATAACTAGATCCATGGAAAATATTACCTAGTCCACTGTCATATCCAGGATAATATTCACTTCCACTATTTCCATATCCAGAATTTCCTCCATAACTAGCTGTTGCTTCTCCTCCTACTGCTAGTCCCAGGAATCCAATGGCACAAACAACTTTCGATAAAAACATCGTCATTATGTTCTGTTCACCACACACATTCAACAAAAACTCGAGCTACTTTTCATTTATATTCCAACAAAGCTAATTATGCTAACTTGAATTAAATGAGGAAAAAATTGATCGTTGTCGACTAATGTTCATTAAAGACGTAAATAACTTTCCAATGTTTGACATAATTGCTAGTATTTCTATTATTAACTAGATTTTTTTTACAATTAGTGACTTAAGAAATATTCGTCTTGACTTGTTAAACTGAATTAGGTTTTCACAATATATAATTTCGGGTATTTTGGTTTCTGTAATATTCAAAATTAAACCAATTTTATAGTTAAGTGAATAAAGCTGAATCTCCATTCAATTAAGCGAAAGGATTATACAGGGCGAAATTGTAGGTCTTAACTGGATCTTTCAAACAAACGTATGTCCCCCTCTTTCCAGAACCGGTGTCATGGTGAATTTGCAGCCTAAAAATCCCCAGGCTAGAGCACTACACCTCAGGGAGTGGAATTCGGCACCAATTGAACTATTTCATACGCTATCACTGGAAAAGCAATTAATATTAAATCTGCATATCAGGCCGAGATATATGCTATCTTGGAATGTGCGCAGATAAACCTAGACAGAGGTAATGTGGATCGACGCATAACCATATACTTCGACAGTCAGGCAGCAATTAAAGCCCTGAGTGGGTATACCGGCAACTCAGGACTTGCTAACGAATGTCGAGAACTACTTGCTAATCTTGCAAGGCGGAACGTGGTGCGGCTAGAATGGATTCCAGCCCACTCTGGTTTTGAAGGCAACGAGATGGCGGATGCACTGGCTGCGGAAGGGGCGGCAGCTCCTTTCTGCGGCCCGGGCTCGACCCTGGGCCTAACAAAACAAAGAATACGCAAGGAGACGAAGAAGTGGCTGAGGAATCCGCACCTCACTCATTGGAATGCTCTGCAGGGTCCTAGACAATCCAAACTTCTACTGAAGGGATGGACTGATGGACACGCCAGGGCAGCCATTGAACTACCAAGGAGTAGGCTAAGGAAGATAGCAGGACTCCTAACAGGGCACTGCTGTATGAGGAAGCACCTCTACAATCTAGGAGTAGAGGAAAGTTCCCTATGTAGGGGTTGCGGCATGACTGATGAAACGTCAGTTCATGTTCTCTTAGAGTGTCCACACTGGGCTGTATTACGCAGGCGAATCTTCGGAGTCACTGTCATGGCTCCTGGAGACACAAGCAGGCATCCACTGAAAAAGGTTGCGGCCTTTATTGAAGGGCTCGGCTTCATGGATTACTAGGTAGCAGGATTGGCACAATGGGCCCGCCAGTGGCCTCAGTGTCGGAGCCTTGGCACATTTAGTAGTAGTAGTAATATTAAATTTGACGCCACCAGCTCTCAAGGAATAAAAAACGAAACCAAAAGGTATGAAGCTGAACATCTTGTAAAAGTTACTAAAAAAGTAAATACAATGAAACTACTTATTTCCGTGAATCCATTTCAATAAATATTGAATAATCAATACGAAGATTGAAGATATCAAATATTTATTGAATTATCTAAATTAATATAAATTACAAGCGAAGAGGACACACACCTTGAAGATAAGACAGATGAACTTATCTTAGAAGGCTAGGGTTGTTTGCAGCTCTTAGCGCTATGGCAGCGGTGACTCCACTCGGTCATGGAACGGGAACAGAAACGAAGTAGGGTAAAAAAATATATATTGTAAACTTCTGATGAATTTACTGTAACTTGTGGTCAACATGCCAGCTACAGAGGAACCAGACGATAAAAAATAGAAAATAGTAGTTCTGCATTTATGGTAGCAGTTAGAGGAAATAGAAATCAGTTTTTCGCAGATATCTGACATTTGAAGAATTTTTGATTAAATAAAAAATGAAGATCAATTGATTATTTATTATAAAAAATAGTCCACATAACTTTTTTTGCAGCATCAATATTTTTTTCAAAACGCGGGTTCAAAAATTCGACTAAATAAATCGAAATAAATAGGACAGTTTTTTGACAAATTTGATATCGATCGTTTTTCGGCAAGTCTTTAGTAGCGCTAAATGAAAGAGCCGACGAGGAGTGAACCTGCTATTCATTTGTCTATATACTATGACCCCGGGAAGTAGAGGAAGTCGGCTGGAACCAAATTGAAACTATATAGCTGATGTCAATATCAAATATGCGACTGCTTGACGAAAAATACATCACGACCATATTTTATTTTCATTAAATAATTATTATAAAATTACAAATTATGTAATAAAGTGAATTAATTGAAAATTTATCACAGAACTGTCACCATGAAAAGCAATAATTATAGTTGTCATTCGACAATTCAAAGTTAATAACATTCACCCATTGTTAATTTTACACAGATTGCGTGTTAAATTATTTTTTAATATCGTTAAAATGTTGGAGCTGAGTGTGCCATGACAATGAATATCATGCGTAGTATCAATTTTAACTTCATTTTGTAACCAAATAATTTAAATTATTCAGTTTACAACTGCTCCAATTTTCGAAATAAGATTGGTCCAATAAAAATGTATCGTGATAACTTATTTTCGTACATTACATAAGAAATGTCATCGGAGAAGGTTTCAGTCCGTGAAAATAAAGTTACTGAAATCCTTTTTAACGTCATAAATAATATGACAACTTTCATCTCAAGAAAGCAGCAGCCCTCTAGAAAATGAGAAACATTGAACGTAATAAATATTTAAAATGCGGGGATATATTGCCGTAGGCATGTCAAAACTACGTGTTTTGAAAGTCAATAAAGTTTCATGTCAGCGGTGAAATTAAAATCAAATAGCTACATTTTTTATTAGTAAGGGCTGGCTTACCAGTAAATATAAATTGATGGTTTTACACACATCCATACTGCGCTGGATCGATTGTGTTGCGATCTAGCGGCACTTGTTGAAAGTGGGTGTGAGGTAGGAAACTAGAAAATCAGAAACTGTCATTGTTTCTGATGGAAAAAATAGCAAGTCACATCTGATCAGTTTACAATACATGAGTTTTGTAGGAAACTGAAGATCATCAATATACTTTCATAAGTGATTGTAGTCGCACTGAACCTTTTTGTTGAAATGGGGGCTATAAAAACCTAACGACACATCCAAAAATGTCACAACCCAAAAAAAAAATATATACAGGGTGTTTCATTGGGAAAGGGCCTAACTTTAGCTGTAGATGGGGATCACTCTGGTGTTTCCAAAAACCTATATTTAATGTTCCTTCTGCACTTTATAGCCGAGATACAGGGTGTTTTATGAATTTATCATATTTCTTTCGAACCTCATAACTTCCGAGTTACCCCGTATATTATTTTGAAATTTGGTACACGTATAAACCATTACCTAGAAACTACATCAAAAGCATCCCCAAAAAGATAATGCAGGTCCGGCTTAACAAAAAATTTCAAAACTCGTCTTTCCCAAAAACAACACCCTGTATATGGATTTTTTTAAATTGCTCTTTATAATTTGAAAGAGTATGAAAAATCGAATCTGCATACTCCCTTTTTCTTTTTCTGCAGACAATTTTACTACCAAAAATTTACCGTCAAAGTAATAATTTATACACTTTTTGGAGGTTAACAATGGTATCGGAGTATTTTTCATTTTTTAACTTGAAATGAAATATATTTAATGCATCAAGAGAAGCATCCTAGACATTCAATTGAGTTTGTATGTTTCCGAGTACAGACCACTAAAAAATTTGATTACAGGGCCGTACTTAGAAATAGTCATTCAATATGTTTCGAATATTTCGAACACCCTGTATAAGGATTTGTATCTGGAAACTATGTACATCTACATTTAGAATAACACGAGTAAAATACGAGAAATGAATGTATACTGCAATTTTTGTAGGATAGACTTGCTTCGTTTGGACAATGTTATTAGAATTTCTTGTTTTCTTTTCAGGTCAAAATACAAATCTCTCCGTTTTTTGAAGTATAAATTTATTTCTCATAATTAACTATTGTTATTCTGAATGTAGAAGTGCATAGTTTCCATATACATATTCTTATACAGGGTGCTCGAAATATTCGAGACATATTGAATGAGTATGTCCTAAGTACGGCCCTGTAATCACATTTTTTAGTGGTCTGTACTCGGAAACATACAAACTCAATTGAATTTCTAGGATGCTTCTTTAGATGCATTAAATAGATTTCATTTCAAGCTAAAAAATAAAGAAAAACCTCTCCGATACCATTGTTAACCCCCAAAAAGTACATAAATTCTTATTTTGACGGTAAATTTTTGGTAGTGAAATTGTGTGAGGAAACATAAAAAGGAAATATGTAGATTCGATTCTTTATACTCTTTCCAATTATAAAGAGCAATTAAAAAAAAATCCATATACAGGGTGTTGTTTTTAGGAAAGACGAGTTTTGAAATTTTTTGTTAAGCCGGACCTGCATTATCTTTTTGGAGATGCTTTTGATGGATTTTCTAAGTAATAGTTATTACGTGAAAAAAATGTCAAAATAATCTACAGGGTATCTCTGAAGTTATGAGGTTCGAAAGAAATAGGATAATTTTATAAAACATTCTGTATCTCGACAATCAAGTGCAGAAGGAACATTAAATATTGTTTTTTGGAAGCACCAAAGTGATTTCCATCTACAGTTAAAGTTAGGCCCTTTCCCAATGAAACACCCTGTATATATATAGCTTTTAACAGGCTTTTTAGGCCCATAGCTTTCCATACTTTTCTATCTTTGGCGTTTTCTCTCCATCGATTCACGCATTCTTTTCGTCCAGGTCTTCTAGTAACACCTCCCTCTATCTTCTCCTTATTCTGCCTCTTTTCTTCTTGCCTTCCGGAACTCTCCATGCTATTTGTTTCACTATTCTTCCTCCTTCCATCCTTTCTATGTGCCCTAACCACTAAAGTCTTCTTGATGTAATAGTTTCATCTATTTTGGGAATACGATAAATGTTATATAATTCTTCGTTAGTCCTTCTCATATACACCCCTTCTACTTTTTCTCTTTCTAGAATTATTCTTAACATTTTCCTTTCCCATCTAATTACACTTTCTCTTTGTTTTTTGTTTAAAACCCATGTCTCACAACTATACAATATCGTAGGCTTCAATGTAGTATTGTGCAATCTTAGTTTTGATTTCCTTGACAGATGCTTTGACCGAACTAGGTGATTTATTGCTCCTGCACTTTTGTCAGCTTTCATGATTCTATGATTAATTCCCTTTTCTTCACTACAATCACTATCTAACAGGGTACCTAGATATATAAACTCTTCCGCATATTCAAATTCGATGAAGGCTTTTTGGGTTTCTACTCTAAATTTTCCATTTGTTGTCTGGTTTCGAAGTCTCATCAGCTTACTTTTCAGTTCGTTTATCGCAAGTCCCATTTTAGTGACCGCTTCTATCAAATTCGCTGTTATTTCACCCAAATCCCTCTCTGTTCTTGAAATTATGGCCATATCGTCCGCATTACAAATAAGTGTCCCTCTCTATTCAATCTGCTGTCTCTTATAATTTTTTCTCATGTAAGGCTGAATAGTAATGTTGACAAAGGGTCACCTTGCTTCAGACCTGTTCCTATTTCAAAACTTTCTGAGCCTTCACCTCTGATCTGTACACTACTAGTAGTTTTGATGAGAGATTCACCAATTTTCTGGGGGTCTCGAACTCATTCAAAGCCTTCAACAGATTACTTCTGGAGATAGAATCATATGCCTGCTTGAAATTGAGGAAAAGAACTAGTACTGTTATTTTGTACTCATAGCATGATGTTAAAATTTCCTTCATTGTAAATATCTGATCTGTCATTTCTCTTCCTCTTCTGACGCCAGGCTGGTATTCTTCTATTACTTTTTCTGAGATCGGTTCTAATCTTTTCTTAATCATAATAGCCAGGACCTTATATATACGACATCTAATAAGGATATCCCCCTGTAATTATTACAATCAGTTGCATCTTCTTTTTTTAGAATAGGTATTATCAGAGAATGGTTCCAATTTTTGGGCATCCTTTCTTTTCTCCATATTTCCAGTATTAATTCGTAAATTTGTTGCTTCAGCTCTTCACCGGCATATTTTATATTTTCTGCTGTAATTCTGCTTATACCAGGTTATTTGCTGTTCTTGAGTGGAACTATTATTTCAAAAATTTCCTGTCTAGTTGGTTCTGTAGCTTCTGTGTTTATGCACCCGTAATCTACCCCTTTTATGTTTTTTACTCCATCTGTGTTTAGCGTCTCTTCAAAATATTCTTTCCACCTCGCTCTTATTTCACTATCCTCACCTATCAAATTTCCTTCCGCATCTTTCATATGAACTGCCTGGTTTGGTGTTCGTTTCTCTTTTTTTACTTCTCTGTAGAAGTTTCGTATCTCTTTCTTTCGATAGTTATTTTCAATTTCCTCAGTTTTCTGTTCCCTCTCCTCTCTTTTTCTTTGTCTGCATACTTTCTTTGGTTTTCGTCTTTGTTTATTACCGCACTAAACCTTTTTGTTGAAATTGGGGCCATAAAAACCTAAGGACACATCCAAAAAATGTCACAATCCAAAAAAATATTAGCAAAATATTATAATAATATTATGAGCTCAATTTTTGGCTAGTCATTGTATATCTAGCGAATATGACTTCCAACATTCTCAGTTCTTTCATTACTGGGATTGTAATAAAAATATTAATTTTCAATTCATTAAAGACCTGTTTTCCACTAGCTCCTTTTTTACTAGCACCTCTGGCATAAAATCATAATTTAATCAGAGATCCTCTAATAAAACTACGCATAAATTATTGCGCAACTAGTAGATAAATAAAGCACTGACCATTACACCAAACGAAGGCGAAAGGAACGAACGAAAAAAATTTCCGGCACCATGCCTTTAATTTCGAATACTCTAACGTCTGACCCACTAAGACATTTTTTATTAATTCGCGATTTAGACAGATTCAGTGAAAGTTGTAGACAGAGATAAAGGAAGTTTGAATTGTCTATTGTTAATTGTCGAATCAAATTTTGCGAAATACGTGAGACGAAATTATATTAAGGATATACAATAAAAAAAACGAACCGTTAAGACAGCAACGAATTTTATGTTAAATAAGACTGACGAGAGTAGAATGAAAAAACTTTATTAATAGTACAGGAGCTAGAGACAAAAATTTGGTTGAAGCAATGGAAATTTTTCAATTGGATTATCTCATGTATGGATTGTCGTATCTATAAATTAGTGAATTCAGGTTATCGACATATCCATGAGAAACAGAAACAGAAAGAAACAAACTGTTGATAGTGAGCGACAGTAACTGCACCTAATATGCACTGAGAAAACTGTCAAAATAATTTACACTGCTAAGAGTTGCTTATTAAACTAACTGAATTGAAGACTATGTAAATAGTTCTAGTGCAAATAAACAGGAAGACTACAAAAGTGAAACACGTGAAAACACTACTAGGTACTAGAAATCATCACCAAAATAACAAATTCACATTCACCTATGCAACATTGGTATTTATACGTGTGACAAATTGCGTGGACAGTATCGGCATGGCTGTTTTTAATATGTAAGTAGGTGTCGTGAGCGGGTTATTCTGTGACCAAGCTTAAGTAAGCTACAATTTTAGTTGCTTTTCTTCAAGGGGTAGACACTTTAGTTAGATTTATGCAACATAAATTAAGAAGTTGATCAACCAATGGGACATGTGCACTCTTTTCAATAATTAGTAAAAACTTCCAATAGTAATCTAGCTGTCTGGTAGATGAAGATAAATGTGCATGAACATCTACATTACATGTTTTTATGTTCTTAGGCCCGATTTCCCATCTATCTATTTATCCTTAGGAGAAACTAACCTTGGATAGTTTGTACACAAAGGTTTTACCCACCCTTCGGTTTCCCATATAATTTTTGTGATCCGCTTAGATTATCCTCTCCGGCTAGGACTTTGGCAGCCCTGTTAGTACAAATTGTCCTCAATGTTTGCTGACGACAAACGATTTTGTTTGTTTTGGAGGTTATGTCCGTAGTTTATCTTTTTATTATTTGTAAGCTTTAGGCCTAGTGTTGTGATTTGTTATTAGGCGAGCGGCAACTACCCCCAAAATGACATGGTAGTGACCAGATCACTTCTAATCGCTAAAAATCATGTTTCTTTATGTTTTCGTGAGTGCTGAATACGAATATGACGTTTGTTTTTCTTTAAAATTGGGGAAACATTGTTAAAATCTACAATCCATCCATATTCTTCCAAGTTTTTTGTCAAATTCGTGGAAAATGTCGCCTGATTCCATTCGTTGATTTGCCAAATGCATCTGAATACGTGTTTTTATAATGCAGGCTTATAAGGTGGTAACTTATCAATACATGAATTTTTCAATAAAGCTAAATTATATGTGTTACCTGATTTTTACAATTGATTATCATGGTATATTTACAAAATTTCTTCTGTTCTTGTGCTCAAAAATCTTCTTGCTTTACCGACGTGTGCCCTTGTAAAAAATCTAGTTTGGATTGCTGTGATTTATGTAGTTGCCGAGATTCATGGACTGATAACGTAAATGTAGTTAATGATGAATGTACAGAGTGAATAAATTTTTATATTTATACAGGGTTTTCTACTATTATTTTTTGTATCATTATTTATAAATGAAATTATTAATAGAAAATTTTAGATTCATTATTCGCTCACTGCATGAAATCCAAGAGAAACGCGCATAGTGCAAGCGTCGAGCGACTAGAAGGCTGAGGTTTAGGACGCTGTATAATTTTGATTTTTGCAAATAAACATTCGAAATTTTCCGAAAAACTTCCTTGTTTATTACACTTGGAGACTACATATGTAGAAATTGAAAATCACAAACTTTGTCACCCATCTGTTGCAAAAGTATGCACAAAGTCAGAAAGAGTAGTAAAACATTTTCCGAAATTTCCCGATCGGTGGGAAATTGCTTTGGAAATTTTTGGTATATTTTACTGCCTTGCAAATGAGTTCAAAAATGTGTGATTGAATTTTTATGAAAAAATATTGATTATTCCGTGAATGGCAGCGAGTTGAAGTTGGGAAACACTCCCATGGGTTGAACTCTGATCTTATCTGTAGCATAGATTTAAACGAAAAGGGAAACCAGGCCTTAGTGCTCGTTTTAAATTAATTAAATTTTAATTGTCCAAGGTCAAACAAGATCTTGTATAAAATAACTATCCAATACGTAAATTGTTGCCAAGTTTTTATAAGGACTTTCGCCATTTAGTAAGCAAAAATTAATAATCCAAACAACGGCAACAAAAAGAATATCAATATCGATTTCGGGGTTAGATGAAATGTCAAAATTTGAAAATCAGGAAAGCAAACCTTAAGAATCCAACGTAAATAAATGTCTGTTGTTTTCAATGTCGTTGGCTCCTTGGCATCAGAAGGAGGGAAGAGCGACATCACGTTCAAAGCTCGCGTTTGCTTTCCGCACTTTTTGTATTTTTTTTTGTAGGATGGAAAACATTTTTTATAAAATACTACGGATGAAATTTTATGTTTTTGTTCTTTTTTTTTAATTTTTTGGGAAATTAAACCACAATATTTTTAAATTCTTTACTTCAACGTTTCGGTAGCGTTCCAGCTACCGGTGTCAAGAAAAAATAAGTAGAAATTAAGTAATTTTTTATCCCTAACTGACACAACAGAAAAAATTTGACAACTAGACAATCAAAAATTATTTTGAAGTTTAAGAC
>CAJUYI010007705.1:0-11806 GCA_910591695.1 Galerucella pusilla
CTGCAGAGATTCTTCTTGATTTTCGATAAGGTTTATGCTAAGTCTGGAGAAATCGGAAAAGTTAGTATATAATATATTATAAAATAAAGGATAATCTTGCTTTATTACTAAATTAAATGTAATTTTTTAGGATTCTTCTCCTGAATCAACTGAAATATCTGCACCTACAGAAGAAACTGTGGAAAGTAAAGCCTTATTAGAACTACGCGAAGTTTTTACTAAGGAATTAGCACATACGGCCTATCTACCTTTTGTTAAACTACTGGGTTTAAACTGCTTAGAAACAGCCTTAAATAATTATGATAAAATTTGTAAATTGTGTCAAGAATATGAAGAAGAAATTAAAAATTCCAACATTAAACCAGTTTCAGCTCTTAAATTGTCAGATTTTAGTGTAAATACACCAATAGCCACTTCTTCGAGTATTGGCAGTAACATAGGTAAGTTTTGCAAATTATTGTTATTGACTGACGACTATTAACAATGTTATTTTTATTTCAGCACTAATTGGAAATCGAATCGAGATTCAATCTGAAAACATAGACAGTATTAACATCGATTTATTGAGTATGGTTAGTAATAGGATAGAAAATTCTAGCAGACATTTACGAATAAATTGGTTAGCGTATTGGGAACATGAAATAGGTTTGTAATTTTTACACATTCAAGTACCCGGTGGTAACTACACTAAAGCTTCTAGCTTAACAAAAATCCAGTTAGAAAAAAATACAAAACTAGTAGCAATTCTGGATTGTCGTAAAATTCTTCTGATGAAATCGTAAAAATGGCAACTCTGGGATGCTTTATGTCTAATTTACAATGGGACAAATGGCCTACTGCGAAATGAACGCACATTTTCATACAGTACGTTTAGTTTAGATCATTTTGTTTTCCAGGTCGATCAGAAAAAGATATCCAACTGAATTTCAAGCAAATCAAACTTCAAACATTCATAGGTCACACTCAAAGTGTAAAATGTCTAGACGTTTTAGATAATGAAAATAGCTTTATGTCGGGAAGTCGTGATAAAACTGTAAAACTATGGTCTCTACGTAGTCAAGGAGACGGTTTCAGCACCTCCACGTGTCAGTGGACGTATAGTTCTCACAAGAAGTCTATTTTGTCCATAACGTTCCTAGAAAGTTTGAGGTAGGTTTCTAGTGGTGTAAAATATAAATTTATACATATTTTTTTGTAGGTTAGTCGCATCATGTGATAGTATAGTTCACATTTGGGATCCTTTTATGGGGGCAAACGTGGGCAATTTAGAATCTCCGAAATTTGCTCCTGTAAACACTTTGAAAAGTATGCCGGCGCCATCTACCTTGGTATTTGCTGCTACCACTGATGGTACTGTTAAAGTTCTCGATACTCGAATACTCAATTACGTATATGAATTGAAAGTAAGTAGAGTAAGTATATTATTTAGTTACAAAAAAAAGTAACTTCATTTATCTATATTTTTCTTGTAACCTGAATTAACAATTAGCAAATGTTTACAAAAGTGTGACGTCGCGACTGTGTTTAAGCCAAGATAGCAAATTGTAATGTAAATATAAGTGATTTATTTATAATCTTTGTACTCTATTCAACTGTCATCATGCATATTCTTGAAAAATCTAATATAAATTATATTTTACAGTTGAGTGCAAATCTTTCAAGCTTGATCCGTTGTTTAGCAGTAGCACCATCTGGTCATTGGGTAGCAGCAGGACAGTCTTCAGGGTTTATAACGATTTTAGATACCAGAACAGGTCTGGTAATAGCCAATTGGCGGGCGCATGAGAGTGAAGTATTACAACTGGAAGTTTACAACGAGGATACTTTAGTATCGAGTAGTTTGGATCAGACAACTATTGTTTGGAACGCGTTAGATGGAAAACTGAAATTTCATATGAGGTTCGATATGTTTCTATAATTAAACTTGGTCGTTTACCATTCGTTGAACTATTGAAGCATGTTTAAGGTTGATTCTCACCAAGCATACCATTTCGTTTCCATAGCACTTACTTTCCTTTTACATAAGATATAATTAAATGTAAATTAATATGAGTATATACAACTTCCGTTCCATATATTATTCCTTTTCTAAGAATGATTTTTAGCGCGCTCAAAACACGTATTCAATTGCTTTCGTTGTTTTTAGGGGAACTACAGAGCCTGTTCACTGTCTGAGTATCCACAATAACGAATTGATCTCGGGAACAACAGGAAATCGTATTGGTGTTCATACATCAATAACTTGCGATGCATCCTTTTCAAATAATAAACTTAGAGGTGACTCGTTTAAAGGACTCCTGACATCCATGGATTATTTGCCTCTGAATCGTTTACTTCTGTTGGGGGCTGATACTGGCAATATTAATTTATTATGTTAAATTTATATAATTATATCCACAAAAGTATTTTAAATAAATAATTTTAAACTTATTGGAACTTTAGTTCTTTACGCCAGGTTATGTTTGAGCGACCAGGGGTCGCGACGCAAAAGATCTGACCGTTACGCGTTACGTTACGCTACGTTATGTGCTTTGCTTTTGCGTGCTTGTGCCTCCTTAGTCTCTCTCTCGTTTACGAAGCAGCGATTCATAATAATAGATATGCTCCTGCCCGGACTCGAACCCGGGCCGCCCGCCTGCAATGCCAGCATTCTAACCACTGAACCACCGATGCTATATTGAAATTCTATGCAAAGCTGGTATTCGCAGTGCTAGTGATCTACTTGAATTTGTTCGGATGAATTTTTACTATTATTTCCATAATTTTTTTTGCGCGATTAAGGGGTCTAGCTACTTTTCGAAATACAGGGTGTTGAAATTTTGATAACTTGAATGTTTTAATTCGATAACTTTAAAATGGATGGATAAATTGATTTGACATTTGGCAGGTAGTTTTTAAATGTAAAAGGGCATATTTTGAAAGAAATTGTAATTTGTGCAACTAGTGTGGATATGATTGCCATATCGCACGAGGACGAAGATGGAGCACGACGCCGTAGGCGGAGTGCTCAATCGTTCAAGTGCGATATGGACAATCCACACGATTCGAGCAGCATATTTTTTCTACGACCCACTTAGGAAAAAATCTAGAAAATAAAAATTTCTATAAACTGTAATATAACTTCAAATTAAAAATTTAAAAATTCAATTTTATGTTTCCACTAATTTTGTGGTAAACGAATGTCCAATTTGTATAATGCTACGGTTTCCTTTTTTAAATATACGATGCTGTTATAAGTAGATGTTGCCAGTCTGGTGTGCTTACTACTCAACCACCAAAGAATATGCAAATTGTTTATCTATAACGTAAGATGTATTACATAACTTTTGCTTAAAAGGAACTAAAGTTCCTACCGTGTGTCCCGCGACACGTTCTACCTTTTTTTTATTTATTTTTGTCGCTTTTGCAATAGATATTTGGGATAAAAATGCAAAAATTATGTGTAATAGAAACTGATGGTTTAATAAACCGAAAATAATAAAAATCACTTGAACAATAAAACGAAAATTGATTCGATAAACAATTTGTCTTAACAAATTATATTAGTTCACAAAAAATAATTACAATTATTGAGTGTCATTCCCATTCAGTCGTTCCTGGCGGTTTCGGCGTTAAATCGTATAGGACTCTAGAAATACCTGGTACTTGAACTACTTCCTGTACCATCTTTTGAACAACCTAAAAACAAATTAATCATTTCCTTATGCGCACAATAATTTATAAGAAAAATCAAATGTGCAAATCCTACAATTAATTAGTAAAGTGATTGTATTTACTGTCAAACGATTTAAATGCAAACATATTATAATATCTATTACCATACTTTTAATATATTATGTTCTTCGGAACTTCAACATTATTATGATAATATAAGGCATTGCATTTGTAATGTATTGAGCCAACCCTTACACTGGGACATCCTTGTCATGTGTCAATGTAAAATAAATAAAGGTTTACTAACATAGAGAACCTGCGTCAAGACTGGTGGCGCCTCTTCTGGTAATTTTGTAAAAAATTATAAACAAAGTAATGAAATTTTTTACGTGATCTTGGTAAGTATGTATGTATATAGGAAAGGCTCCACGATGCGGAATATTTTCAAGACAATTTCTACTGGTGCTTTTATCACATTTGTACTATCGGATTTCCACTATTCAACATTTTTTACATGGCAACATTGCGCGACCGAGTTAATCTCTATATTATAGGATTGTTATTTGTAAGCATAAAAATCTTGAAGTTGGTTGCACCATCCGCTGAAAAAATTGTACTTACATCTATGGGAATTTGTTTGCCGGGTATGGCAGGTACACCTGTCATAAAATCCTGAGTGCAAAATGGACGCAAAACAACAGACCTTTGGCAAGAAGGAATCCTTAATGCCTGATCTCTATCAAAATGTAAAGGAATCAGTACTACTGGCATTTGACTAATAGATCCAGCGTGGCCACTGTTGTGCAATATCTGAAACAAAATAATTGAATTAATATAAATGCAAATTACATGAACGTTTTGAGAATTGGAAATTAAACCTTTGCGATAAATAGATAAGGTAGTTTTTTACTGGTCATAAGATTATGCAGTAGCAATAAAATTAATTGTCCCATGATACCAGCTCTTCGCCTACGTACAGTGTATACAAAGGACTTGTTTTCTACGAAGTTTCAACGCTATGACTTTTGCGATTCGACAATATATCAGGTTCATACTATTTAATGTCTTTCACTATATGGCACAGTCCATTTTCTACTAGGATTTTTGTCAAAAACTCACTATTTTGATGCTCTATTGCTTGGTATCCTATGACCAGATCTGTATATCGATAGATAGATAGATAGATATATATCTTGACAGGCATTGTAATTGTTCAATTGCTTGGTCATGCATTCATTTACATGATAAAATATTTCAAAAAAAGTAAGACCATATAAGAAATAATGAAAAAATAAAAACTAAATACTACTCACCGACGTAGCTACATCATCACATTGTCTTAAAGTACTCAAAACATTACTATTAAGGTAGGTAGTGGTGACATCTGGCAATGGTTCCTTCACATTACCTCCAAATATATAACATACTCTATTTACATTTCGACATATTCTCGGTATAAGGCAGGATATAAACGTAAGATCTTCCCAATCAGGTTCTTTATCAGCAGATATACCAACAACATAGTTATAGGAACGACAATCACCTTGTACACCAACACTACGAATAGGAAGTAGTGTAGCTGTCAATTTCTGTTTGCTTGAAATTTGTCTTAAATTATTCCTACAATAAAAAAAAATTATTATCAAAGTATACATTTCATTGAGATTGTTTTACAGCCAGTTTCACAATATGTGGTCAAGGGTATAGAAGTATAGGTTGACCAGTTTCATAATGCTTTTAAAGGAACCTTTAAGCGTAAAAGGTCGTTTGTAGTGTAGTGATCTGTTTCATAACCAAAAATTCACTATTAAAGCTTCCTTTAAGTTAAATGTCCAATGTTTACCATTTTTGAAGCTTAAAAGAACAGATGTCAACTCAGATTTTAAGTGTATTTTTTATAGTTTGGTTATTGCTAGTTCTAAACACGTTAAAGCATTAAAAATGTTCAAGCCTCCGCAAGTCGAATAGTTAAGAGAGTATGTCAAGCCATTGCCCATCTCAGCAACGAACATAATATTTACATGTATCATAATCCACTGGTAATGGAACAAGCTGCGAACCACTTTTATTCCATTGCCAGTTTCCCAAAATTAATTGGCGCGATTGATTGCACCTTAATAAAAATCCAATCTCCTGGAGGTGAGGATGCAGAATTTTTGCGTAGCCGGAAAGGATTTTTTGCATTAAACGTGCAAACAGTTTGTGATGCAAAATTGAGAACTCGCAACATAGTGGCAAGGTGGCTTGGTTCTGTTCACGACCAAACAATTTTTAACAGCAGTTCCTTGAAAAGACAATTTGAACGTGGAACCTATGGCAGATACTTATTGGTTGGGGATAGTGGTTACAAACACTCCAGCTGAAAATCTGTTCAACGAATCTATAATAAGAACCAGGAATGTTGTGAAACGACAATATGGAGTGTGGAAAAGACGGTTTCCCATTCTTTCTTTAGGAATCCGTTTAAATGCTGATACAGTTATGACTATAATTGTTGCTTCTGTAGTTTTACATAATTTAGCTATAGAAATGAATGAAGAAATTCCTGAAGACTGCTCAAGAGCCGCACAATTTGGAAAATAATGGACGCCAATTTAGGCAGCAGCTAATTAATGAACATTTTAATAGATTAGTTTAAAAATATGTAGGTACTCAAGTATGTAGGCATTTAATAAAATGATGATGAGTATGTAGGCATTTAATAAAATTATGATGACATGTACAATTTGAAATTATTTATTTAAATAAATATTTACTAACTAATTAGAGCTATAAATTAATATAATCAATGGGAAATCAATCCTTTTCCGCTTCCATGATTTCTAAATCTAATAATCTCATCTTTTTTTGTGCTCTTCTTCATCACGAATTGATGTTTATTACTTACCGTTATAAATGTAAACAATAAAAATACGGAAAGTGTTGTACTCAATTAAAACCACCAAATAACCAAAAAGTGGACACAAATTCTATCAAAAATCCGTCAAATTAATGAGGAACCAGACGAGCAGTGCAGCCAACACAGTATATTCAAGCCTAAATGGGTATTTTATCATGAGGACGCGTCCATACTATTATGGAACTGACCCTAGTTTTAAGAGAACCGCTAAAGGACCCTTTAGTTAAATGCCCATTTAAGCAATGATTATGAAACTGGCCTAAGTTATCTGACCATTAATTAAATGATGATTGTGAAACATGTTCAAAAGGTTAGTGTCTCAGTTAAGGTTACTTAATCCTAAGAGTTTACCACCGATTGTGAAACTGGCTGTTAGACAGTTTCAAAAAAAAATGCTGTGAAAGTTAGAGCTCTTAATACTAATATTAAGGGGTAAGGCAACATAAGTTTCAATTTATGACATGCTGTATACCTTTCAATTTTAGTATTAAGAGCTCTAACATTCTCAGAATTTTTTTTAAACCATTTTCAATATAATTAAAACAAAAAAATGTATCTTACCTTTCTTCGTCGCTGATAAATCCTTCTACTCTATTTAATAGTGCGTGTTTTTTTTGTAACATTTGATGAAATTCTACTATAATTTTTACTAATACTTGAGTTTCAGAAAAATCATTCTCCATATAAGGCTCTTCAGCACACAAAACTCGAATAGCCAGACCGGGTCCGGGAAAAGGGTGTCTCATCACTATTTCAGGTGGTAAACCCAAATCTCTTCCGATAGCTCGCACTTCGTCTTTGTGAAAATCTTTCAGTGGCTCAACAACCCTACCTGAAATATAACAAACAAAATGTAAAACATACAAGAAGCAATGTATCTTGAATTTATTTGTACACACTTTTGCTCCAGTCAAAATTTACTTCTTTACATGCAAATAAAATATTTTAAATGGAAATGTAATGTTTATTACCTTCATTCCGTAGTTTTCTAATTAGTTCAGAGTCGTTGTGATGTGTCTTTATGGTATCCGCATTAGATGAAACTAATTTCGAGGCAGATTCTATCAAATCTGGTCTCAAAGTCCCTTGAGCTAAAAAGACCTCATCAGCTTTAAGATTCAGATCGGCTACAATATCATCTGCTATCTTAACAAATATATCTCCAATGATTTTTCGTTTTTCTTCGGGATTCGTCGTATTACACAGCATTTTCGTTACCATAGTTCTACTACTTTCTTGTTTGTCTACTGGAACTATAGTTGTACCTTCCATGAAATTCGAAGCTGCTCTAATTACCTTTTAATACATAATTCAATATTATAGTATTATTTTTAGTGGGTTTTATGATAAATTAAATATATTTAAATTATTAGACTCACTGTTAACTCACCTTAACATCTAATCCTATTCTTTGAAGAGAATTATGAACTTTTGTACTTTCATTTTTCCGCATAAAACCGTTATCTATGTGTATAGCTATAATTTGATTAGGATTTAGTGCTTTGTGCAAAAGTGCAGCGCAAACGGTACTGTCTACTCCACCGCTGAGCAATAGAAGTACTTTGTTGTTACCTACAATGCATAACCAAATTTTATATAAATATTTATTTTTAATGCACTTTTTTTTTAATAAAGTATTATATGCAACTCGATAGTAATCAGTAAGATTCAGTAGTTAGAATGTTATAAAAAAATATTATTTCTTTGGAAACTCTATTTATATCAACAATAATACATACCTACAGTCTTATTTATGTATTTTATACATTCTACTTCTCGTCCTTCCATAGTGTAATTGCCTGTAAGTCCAGCAATATCGAACAAGAAATTTTTCAACATAGTTTTACCATGGGTTGTTAAATCTACTTCGGGATGAAATTGGACGCCGTACAATTGTAATTTTTCATTAAAGATACCCGCACAAAACGATGAACTTTGTGCTACTGGTTTGAAATTGTCTGCTACTTTATCTATTGAATCTCCATGGGTTAGCAGTACAGGTTGCATTTTATCAAGACCTCTGGATAAATATGTTACATAAGAAATAAAAAAAATTACAATGTACAAAAATGAATATCTTCATACTCACTTGAATAGTAAACAATTGGTGTTAACTTCAATTGTATAAACGCCATCTTCTCTAGTTTCTTTTCGGATAACTGAACCTCCAAATTCTTTATTCATCATCTGCATTCCATAACAAATTCCTGAAAAAAAAAGATACAGTTTATGATATGAATGAAAGCAAAGGGATATACTATAATAGCTTTCCGGTATGTGTTGATAATGGAAAACAATACAAAAATGTTCACAAAAGATCCAGTGAGTTTTTTTTCTTGCCTGTCTATAAGGCAGCACTAATGGGGGCGGGTAAATTTTTTATTTTTCCATTCAATATCAATACAGAAATCACAGAAAATAATCCTGGAGTTAACGAATATCTTGTTCTAATTTAAATTATTGATGGTTTGCTTGTAGTGATTTACCTGTATCAGGTAATAAATATATATTTGCAGAAACCTTAGGTATCCATTGGTAGTTTAGTCTATTTTTAAACAACAATGTTTAGTGGCCATTATATATTAATTGAAAGTATCAATAATGGAAAGATCCTAACATATATGTTCCCTCACTAATTGTCTTTTATTTCTTTTGTGGAAATCTTATCATTGTGACCTTGTTCAAAAGCTGATTTACTGAACTGACGTCTAATGTTTAGAATAATTCAATAAATTTGAAGACAACAAAAATTTGTGAAAATACAAATTTTTTATCACTTATAGTTTGTATGAATAAAAATATTGTGTTTTGTAAAAGCTGTAAGGAAAACATATTTGTGAAATCACCCATTCTATTACTCAACTGTGTTGTAACATAATCATCAGTATTAACAAAAACAGTTAGGCAATTAGTGCCATCCACAAGAGGATTAAACATTGATACTTTTTGGATAAAGCTTAGCATGAGCAATAAATATTACCCTAATTAATAATTTGCATTATTATAGATAGTGTCAAAATCCTTTTTGACACCTGCTTAATATCTTCAACAGTATGATTTTTAGATTTTTAATAACTTCAATTATCTCTTCCTTAGACATTTGTTAATATTATTTTATGTGGCTGATGCTTTTGAGCATAAAAGTATCCTACAGTACATTGAAAATACTTCCTATATAAGTGCATTAACTAGGATGTTAATCAAATTATCTTGTGAATAATTCAGCTCACTTGGCAGGTTATATACAGTGAGGTACACAAAGGATTGGATAAAGGTCATTTTTATTTTCAATTGCCATTGTGAGCTATAATTAGGAATCATTATATCACAATTGTTATGTACATAGGATCATTGACATTTTTCTAAACAGAATATATTTTTGGGAAATTATACATCAAAGATGCCAACATAATAGATTTCCTTAAACATCTTTGTTCACTAAGAACATACCTAAACAAAATTGATTTGTATAATGGAGGCACTACAGGCACTGAGTCAAAAGAAGCAGATATTAATAAAGTTCGGAATGGAGACAATAAATTTTAATTTGAAATCTGTTTTTTGATACAGGATGAGTTTTCTCACTGGAATGTGCAATGTTGTTAAGAAAGTCTTTTAATTCTTAATGAAATTACATTTCAAAGTTGCCAAAATGTAATAAAATCATTATATTTAAATTATACAGGGTTATCACTTAGAAATCAGTAAATTTAGTAATCTATTGTCTCTATTAACAATATTTCCATATATACCTGAACAATAATACAAATAACCTGAGGAAATAAGCAGCACTAAGGAGATATTGGATAAAATAAATATGATTAGGTATAATAAAATTCTTACCTAGTACAGGTAAACCTATTCTGAAAATATCTGCATCATATCTAGGAGCATCTTCAGCATAGACGGAGTTTGGGCCCCCAGAAATAATAATAGCTTTATAGCCTGATTCTTTGATGTTAAAAGCAGGTGTATCCAAAGGAATTATCTGGGATTCTACACATAATTCTCTTACTTTTCTATCGATAACTTTTCCATACTGTGCTCCTGCATCTAAAATGCACACTTTTTCTGAATTAGCAGCTCCATTCACATTGACATAATGACCTTCTGGGTTTAAATTGTGCATGGCTACTAATTACAGCCTAAAAAATCAAAATATCATAACCAGAACACAGACTATCTACGAAAGTTATTTTCTAACAGTGATTCACTGAACTATGTTTAATATATTTGCTAAACATTATCTAAATTATTTTTCTATATTGTTTAAATTATTTTTGGCACGTGTGAAACAATTAAAATGACGTCCATTAATTGACATTTTATGATAATTAAAAGCAAGTAGTACCGATATCTTCAACTTTTTGTATTAATATTAATTGCCAATTATAGCGTACCTTTACTACTATCAAATTTAACTATTTATGTTCATTAAAAATTATTTATGGAATTGTAGAAAGAAAATTCCCTGGAATGTCAAACGTCAATGTCATGTCAACCTGATGTCAATGTCAAATTCTATGCAGTACAAATCTTCGCGATTGATGATGGATTGATGTACAAAGCTTTCAATAACCGCTTTTTGTTTAATTTTTATGTTGTAAACGTGTTGTATTGCTATTCCAACTTTTTTGTTTAATTGCAGCAGGGACGATGAATGTCACATACTACAGCATACAGGCTTGTCTCTGCATAGAAAAATAAAAATTATTATTTATTTCTTTGTGGAAGTCAAAATCGCTGTAAGGCCAATTTCCCGCTAACTTTATAATCTGTGCCGTTAGCCGAAAACCGGCCTTTGCGCGTCTCTAAACGTGCTCTAAACCTAAATCAGCGGCTCAAGCAGGTGTCTATGCCCTATGCCTCTAAAGGTCGCTTCCCACGGTCCGCGATTCTACAGATCATCACGCACAGCCGACGACCACGGACGGCAACGCACGCAGACCCAGGGCTCTTCCCACGGTGCGTGTCGGTCTGTGTAGATCTTTTGATAGCTTCATTTCAAAATGCAAAGTGAAAGAGAACGTATCTTCGCTGCAGCTGCGGCTGTAGTCTTAATTAACAATTACCAAATTATGCGATCTAGTAAAAGTAAAAAGAAACCACCATAGACAAAATAAAACCACGTCGCTGGTGGATATCAGCATACAACAAAAGTCGTTTAAGGTAAGTGTACTTATATATCTAATTTTATTTTCCTTTTTGTCACCCATTAGTAAAAATAACAGTGGAATCACGGTAGAAAATTAA
>CAJUYI010007706.1:0-11801 GCA_910591695.1 Galerucella pusilla
TTTTTGACAGTTTTCTGAAGCTGCTCGTGAAATAAAGGAAGTAGAAACAATAGTGAATGGCCATCAAGACCCTCGTACTAAGTTTCATACTCATATCTTAATATCCTCCATTAAATGATCATTGCATAATATACAATTTTTTAAAAATGAAAAAATGGGAATATTTTGATTATACGGAACAACTTTCTCACCTGGCTGACCACTAGGCGTAGAATGTCCATTTGCATTTGGTTCTGTACCTTCGCTTATATGGGATCCAGCCACAGGTGTAGAAGCATGGCTAGTACTAGATGATTCTATATTTAAACAAAATAAATAAGTATATGAAGTTTTGCAAATTCATGTGTAACAAAAGAATATAAAGTGGTTTTAGTATAAACACACTGAGATTGTAAAGTGTAACTATTGTTAAGGCCCATCCCCAATCAATTTAGTGGCGAAGTGGCACTTCGGCACGCGTGCTGGGACAGTGACGTTTAAACGTAAAACGTAAGTATCCTCAATCTGCCTCAATTCAATTTCGTGCTGACATGGGCGCCGACTTGGAAGTGTAAGCTTGCAAGCTGTGAGCTTTTTCGGTGCGTGCCGAATTGTGTCATGTGCATTTAATCATGGGGAAAATAAGGTAGGTACCCTAACCCTATTTTATTCTATTATCTTTGTAAACAAACATACATTATTTTCTAATATCGTAATTATATTAATTTGTTGTCTTTGATAAGTAGTAACTACTTTTATTTACAAGAACAATCACAGGTTGAACTTTTTAATTACCTCGTTACCTTAAAATAACAATGAAAATGCGCATGTGCGATAACATTCAGGCAGACTGAATTGACAGCTAGGATTGAGGATGGGTATCCGTTTTGCAGCACGCGTGCTGAAGTGCCACTTCGCTAGCAGATTGATTGAGGATGTAGCTTTAATGTGATGACCCATATTTTTAATCCCTTTGAAGGAAAAAGCCGCCCAATGGCGTGTATAAAATTGTTTTATAAATTCGAATATATATTGTGAAATATTGCTTTTCAAATGTGATTCAAATTAATATAGTGGATTAAAATTAACCTGCATAAAATTTGTAATACAATTCAAGATCATCACATTAACATTGGTTATACCACAGTTTAGAATCTCGTGACGTTACACTGCCAAGCTCTCTGTGACCTTCAACGTCGTTCGGATGAGTATCTTATCCGGCGGCCAGTGCTGTGCTGCGATCCAACCAAAGTGCCAGCGGTGAATTTGCGAATAAAATTATTTGTCCACGACCACCTAATAATAAGTCAATATTTTACCTCCTAAAGGTATATGGTACCCATATATCAACTGTCGTGAATTATGGTTCATAATACACTGTAGTGTATTATGGTTCATAATTCACGACTAGTGGTACAATATGAAATAAACTATTAAATCTGTGTACTTATTTTGTTCAGGAAATTTGTTTCTGACATATATCGTATCTATAAAATATTGTAATTTTTAGAATTGATACTTTTCATAACGATATTTTCTAATATTAAGTATTTCAAAACAATATATTTATAACGGTACGTTGTATTGATACTTGCTACAGTATCGCCCATCTCTATATATGTTAAATTATTTGAAGTAGCTGCCACAACATTTTGAGGTTAGTAATATGCCAAATCGCTACTGACTTTTATTTATTAAGAAATAAATTAAGTGTCGTGGACAAAGTATAGTATTCTACTCGCAATTTATGGCCATAATTCACTTGGGTGACATCGTGAATTATGGCTATCATAAATTGCTCGTTTAATAATATACTATTATTACAGCTTATATTTTTACGGGTTTTCGGTATTATTTTTATAGTTTATAAGCATTTTTTTGCAATGGATACCATTAAAAAGAAGAATACGGGTAGTGTGTGTGTAGTTCGTGGATGTAACAATAAATATTATAGTTGTGATAAAAATTTCACCGTTTTCCAAAGGATTCAGAAAGGTGAGAAACTGTTGATATAATACTTTATTATTTGATCTTCATATTACATTTAGGGGCCTATTCTGTAAACAGTAACGATGTCGTTCGTGGACGATTATCGTTACTGAACGACTTTATATATTCAGTATCGTAACGACCACTGTTAGATAACGACAAAATGGCTGATATTATGTTGTTGACGAACGTCAGCTATGCAGCAGTCGTAATCGGGTTAGCAAGCCTTTGGTTAAGAAGTTTGTTGTGTTTTTTTTTTCAATATCTTTAAAACATTGTTCCTTATACAAAGATCATATTTTATTTAAGATGGATCAACGGCTACGTATTGTTTTGGATGAATTGAATAGAAGGTAAATTCATATAAGGGTTGAAAAATAATATGAACTATACATACACATGTAATATTTTTAGACAGACACAAAGGACTAATTTTCGTGACTTAAGAGACCGAGGTAATCCCTTTGAGTTGCCTGAGGAAGTGTTCCGGGAGATGTATAGAGTAAACAGTGAAGCTGCTTATGAATTATTCCAGGACTTGTTGCCCTATTTGAATCATGGTAGTCGTAGAACGTAGAACGTAGAACGCCTCCCATAGTTAGGTTTTTCACAACCATTCATTTCTTAGCTCATGGGAGTTATCAAAAATCTGTGGGTGTAGATTATTTAAATGGGTCATCACAATCTAACGTTAGCCGATCAATTTGTTGTCCCTGAAGGCTTCATTTGTACTCAATTCATCCAAATACATTATATATTGTGACCTTGTTGTCTTAATGGACCGACTTTCAACTTTGTCCTTTTCCATAATAAAAGTTACGTGAATCTCAATCAAAAATCCTTTTTTAACCTAACAAAACAGCTACAGATGTCAAAAATTATACCAACCTTCATGAAATTGTGAAAATATCATCGTTATGTTTTGTCCCTAGATTTTAACGTAACGACATTATTACAGAATCTAACTTTGAAAAATTATCGTTAACATAATAATCGTTACCGTAACGACGTCGTTGCATAACGACAAGTTACAGAATAGGCACCTTATGAGCCTTAGTTTCATGCATTGATTTAATTTGTTGTTTTTGTTTCAAAGCTAAAGTTTGGCTCGAAGCATGCGATAGTCCTTACTTGATGCCAAAACTATAATCTCTATACAATAGTAGTCATCGTTTATGTGGTGCTCATTTTGAACCAGACATGATTATGCAACCTCATAAAAGAAAACTTCTTTCAAAAAAGGCTATTCCAACAATATTTCTTTCATCAAATACTGCAATGCCCAAAGACTTTCAGACAAATAATTTATTGGAAAAGAATTTTGTTCGCTACTTTTGTGGTTATTTAATTAAAAAATGTTCGGAAATTCATAAGTACATGCAGCGTATATGAGACGTATTCACAAGCGTATCAGAATTTAGACGATTCGTCTTTATACTGTTACCTCAGAGCTTATGAAAATACGAATAAGTATACTTTTGGAAACTTGAATATGCCGCATGAAAATGTGTACAATACATCTCATTATTAGAAAAATTATTCCAAATGAATTTTGAGAAAGTTGCTACGGAAGATAATATTGTTGAATCACTCATAAATATTAGTCAAACAACAGAGTTTGTACATCCTTGTGTTGATTTTCCAATACAATATTTAATAAAACTTTTCTTCAGGGTACGACTATATTACACATTGAAATTTGTCAATAAAAATTTTAAAAATCATCAACAAAATGAAAATTGTAATATGGAAAAACCAATAAATATTTTATATAAGACTATTCAAGTCATTTTAAAACGTATGCACCTACGCCTATGGTAAAATGAATCGTAAAGCGATCCGTTCAAGGTCATCAAAAGCTCTGGCAAATTATGAATGAAATTTATGAGAGTTATACTACTGGTTCGTTCCTATACTGTGGTTATACTATATAACTGCTAGTCATTTATTGATTCATTAAATTTATTACAAAATCAGTACCTACCTTTTAAATGATGAGAAGGAGCAGATTTAGATGCATGATGACCTTCACCAGTGAAGAGCCCTATTAAAGAATGCCTTTGATTTTTCATGGGATGTATTTCCGAGGTCATTTGACAAGTAGGCGGAGTATCTTTCTTGGGTTCTGAAGTAGATTCAGTTGCTTAAATGAAAAGTGAAGATTAATATCTCTTATTTTTATCATATTTATCAACTTACATTCATCTAATTCCTCTTTTAACAATTTCATTTCTTGTGCTAACTCCATTAGCAAAGCTCCTCGTCCTTTTGGAAGGGGCAAACCGATACTTCTCATCTTATTTCTTATTTTTGTGTGCATTTTACGTTCGAAATCGGAAATCGGTGGTTGTGCCAACTAAAACAAAAGAAAAAACATCTAAATTAAAATTATAACCAATAGAAACCGTGATAAATCAAAAGTATGGTAATATTCCAAGAGCTAAAAATTTTCAAAACATATTTTAAAATCAACGGTGTGACTAGAGGTTCGCGGGTGGAACTATGAATTTAAGATTGGCAGAAGTTTATACCAAATATACGGAAATCCGCCGGAAATGCTATAGCTTGCGCAAGCGCGGCAGAATATTACATTACATACCTACTTTGCCACCGTGCTGAGGGACTAAAGTATATTTTTTCAAGAAGTATGCCGGTGTAACTCAAGCCACAGTGTAGTGGTTTAATTTACCAGGAAAATTAAACAAAAAGAATAATAAATACACCACAAGGAACATACAGAATATGTTAACAAAAGGTATAATGAAATTTCACGTTACCATTTGGAATATAAATGGCTGCATCAATATATAAAGAACCGTTCTGTGAGTGACAACAAAGTCTAAGAAATCCCATACAAATGTAGCAGCCTCGTTTCTTTTGCCGAGTTCTCTCATTGTTCTACCGATTCTCGACCACTCACTCATTAGTTCACCTTCGAAGCATATTGCCATAATTTTCAGTGCTAAAAATAATGAAAAATATACATACTGGTCAACACTTTTAAAGTTAAAATCTCACCTAAAAATGCCACTTGATATAAAGAAGTATTGATTTTAGAAGCCGTTTTAGTATCTCTTGTGCCTGTGAAGGTTAAACTTCCAGTTCTATTTTCCGCTGTCGGCTTTACGTTCGCTCCAGAGGAACTCGTGTTAGGAGGACTCATAGCATGCAGTACCAAAGTCAATGCAAAGCTAATATCGCTGTGATTCATTTGACCAACGTCTAAAAATAGGCAATGAATATACTACAGCTAAAGTCCAGTTAAATACTAGGTTTAAGAATTACTTTTGTTCATTATATTGACGGAAATTATTTCATGTTGAGCGAGTGCAACTTTGCGTTTACTTTAGGAAGCGCAAATTTGTACTTTTCGCTCGGTGTTGAAAAAAATGTTAATCCTCTGGCCACCTACCTTTCCTTCCAGATCCAACACGAAGACAAAGCGGCATTATTAGATTAATAATCATACTTTCAGTTTTATCTTGTGTTGGAAATACCGAACTACCACCGCATACTTGTTCAAGCGTACAAGAATCCTTAAAAGTAAAAAAACATTGTTTATTTTTACCGTTATTTAAATGTAGCATACAACAGTCATCAACTACTACCTAATATACAAAATTCTTGTGAATCTTAAATGATAAGATCATACCTGAATGTTTTGTATTTGCAAAGCGATCAAGCGTACAACCATGGAACAAAAATGCGCTGGCGGTGCCTGGCTCATTAGAGCTGCTGTAGCTCCAGAGACCCCCTCTTGTGAGCAACTCTCGCTTACTATTAAACTCTGAAATATATTGAATATTATCAAATTGGGCAAAAAATTGAAACAATGTAATTTTTACCTGACAGGTATTAATAAGTGTCCTGATTTGAGACCAATGAATAATGTAAGGATATTTTACCATTGTGTCATAAATACCCTTTAGAAGTCCTGCTGCTGCATCCCAGTCAGTGTTTCTCTACAATTATTTATTTATTTATCTACGGGCATTACACATTCATTTACAATAATTAAAATTTGTAACAGTACTATACTATATTATCATTTTGTGAAAAATATCGAATAACATTAAAATCTACTAAAACAAATTATTAAAAGCATTCAACTATAAGCCGAGTCACATGAGTACAAAACATAAATATCCATTCCACCCAATCTAAAAGAAACAAACATTTTTCTCCTATTATTTTATACCACAACGTGACCTTATAAATCGCTGATAACTGTTGAAGAAGAAATCTAATTTTGTTAGGCTATTTGTGAAACGTGCTGTTCTGAAAATGTATGAATTATGGCCTATGTTCGCACGCACGAGAGAGATATTGATATAGAACGTATTAGCTGATCTACAGCTTCTTCCAGGAACCATGAAATCAATGTTACTAAGCAGGTGTGGGCAGTTGGAAAGCTAGACTAATCCCAACTACTACCACTACTACTAGTAAGTGTGCAGGCGAGCCTTGACCTAGACAAACTCAAGCCAAGGCTCCGGCACTGATGCCACTGGCGGGCCCATTGTGCCATTCCTGCTACCTAGACATCCATGAAGCCGAGCTCTTCAATAAAGGCCACAACCTTTTTCAGCGGATGTCTGCTTGTGTCTCCAGACTAATCCCAAGAACTGGGCAGTCAAAACAGAGTTTAGTCTGGACATTAGGCCACTGATATCACAAGGGCAGTAAAGGCGCAGATTAGCTTGGCTGAGGAGAAGCATGATATACTCCAATTGGTATAGAAACTTTCGGTAGATAACCAAAGCGATGAAAAGGGCAAAATAATAGTGCTTGGATAAAAAAACAGTCACAAGAACAAAGTACCGGAAATGACAGGCTAGGGTGTTTATCAACGACCACCTCCAAAATTCACGGAGTGCCTGCTGATCCAGAATTGGTGAACAGACAGCATGAACTCCTGACAGAGCACTGTAGATTCAAGATTAGCAGGTTTTGCCAAGAAGATAAGGAAGCCTCAGCACACATACTGTGATACTATGTTAAGGTTATCAACGATAGGAGGAAAACCAACTCTCCCTTTATATGGAGGACCTGAGATGCGGTATATGCAGTCTACTTAGAAGATAGGGCAAAACATGAGGGAACACACAATAGATGAGCAAAGATCGTAGTGGTAAGGCTCCTAAAAGCACACAAACCCCATACTTAATAATATAATTTTATCTTGTTTTAACATACGCGTATGGAAGGCTTCTTAGATATTTTTTGAAAAACTTTATCCAATCTTCGTAATATTGTTAGTAAAGCCGGTCTCACTGCATCATTGGACCAATCCGTTAATGGTAATATATATGTCATGTAGTGCTGTAGACCTCTACAACCCATGGATTCTGGATCGTACGGGGATACTTTCAATAATGTGTGTGCTATGTCAGCTAAACGCTAAACAAAGATGGTACATTTCAAAATTGCATTTTTCTTTATGTTGTACGAGTATACAGGTTGTCCTATTAAGATTTTTATTACCATAGATACATAAAATCATGTTGTCTAGGGTGAATTTTAGAACAATAAATGTAACGCGTTATGAAGATTTTTCTACTATAAGATTTTTACGATAAAAAGACGATGATGTAGTTTTTAGTCACTTTCCTGCTCAACAGAATGAATATTAATTTACCAACCTGTAAATACAATTTATCCTCAACAGCCAGGGTAATTTACAGCTAACGGGTTGGCAAAACTTCAAGACGTTTTCAGATCAACTGGTAAAATTCCCCAGTTTGTTTTGACGTTTATTGACATTCGATCATCGTCTAGTTTTTTTGGTGCTTTTATATTCATTATTTCTTTAAGATTAAAAAAACAGATGCCGAAGCAGCTGAACAGTAAATGTCAAGAGATGGTACGTAAAATCTTTGTTAGACTATTTTGAACGAGAATGCCGAAATGGTAGCCCGCTTCTTCCGCTTCTTCCGCTTCTTCCGCTGCTGTAAGAGACGTAAGTAATAGTATTCGCTATTTGTATTAATATTTTTATTATTAATAATATTGTTATTGTTACCTATTTAAATGTAAATTGTTGAATGTTTTTAATGTTTAAGTAAAGAAAAAAACTACAGCTTGGCTACATCACAATATTTTGTTTTGCAACGTTGTCGTCTTTTTATGGTAAATAAACTATATTAGGTGTATTTGATGACACCAAAAACATTTGCACAGCCTGGTAGAAATACTTACTTTGTATCGTGAAAGTACTATTTTTTAATTTTGAACTCGCTCTTATTCATTCTAAATTGGACATCCTGTATACTAAAATATGAATATATTTCAAATCGCTTTTTCAATTTTTCGATAGAATGGTTTGCTTCAAAAATTTGATCATATTTTAACTCGATACTAAACCAAATATACGAAGATTTTAAAATATTGATAGCTTCATTTCTGTTCTTGTAGACATTTAAATAACCTTTTAAAGAGCCTGACCAACTCTGAGTGTCGGCCTAGGACATCGTAAAAAATGTCATCAATTACCCACAAAAATGTTCTTAGGTAAGACCTGACTTTTGCTGTCCTGGGCACTAGCTTCTAGTGTAAATCCAGCAGTGTAAATAGTGTGAAATGTATTTTGCGTTTTTTTAGTTAATGTATAACTTATATCGGATTTTTATGTTCATGCTGTATAGTCTATATAGAAAGGACAAGGAGTAATAAATCATTCATTTAAGTAGATTTCATAGACGTACAAAAATATATTTTAAGAGGGTATACCGTAAGGTACATTTTGTATTGAACGAATGAGTTGCAGCTATGCTAAAGAATATACGATTTAGGTCAGAGGTAACGGGATGTACTAGTTTTAATAAAAAAAGTGATAGAGGTACATAAATTTTAGTAAGTTTGATAAAGAAAGGCAACACAGTTTATTCATAATAGAAAACAAACCAATCTGTAACAATAATTATTTTATATATTTTTGTTCTTTTTGTAAGAAGATTAATTCCATTATCCATTATCTTTAAATGAAAAAACTCTGATATTGAATTGTTATATATCATTGAAAAACAAGGATCCAAGTGCAGGTGTTGATGATATTGTGGAATTAACGGCTGCTATGTTGTGTGTTGCTAAATCAGCAATTTATAGATTACTAAAAGAAAGCAAGAATGGAACTCTTCAACCCCCTAAAACTCCTTCAGGCCGAAAACCAATTGAGATCGATGAGTCATTAAAACAAAGACTAAGGCGTAAAGTCCATGGATTTTACTTACGAAAGGAAATTCCAACACTTGACAAAATTATGACATCAGTGCAAGAAGATACGGAATATCCAAAATTCTCCAGAATGACATTATGCAAACTTTTGAAAGATGTGGGTTTCAGATATACAAAACATAATAGAAAATCTCTCTTGATAGATAAACCGGAAATAGTTTTTTGGAGAAGAGACTATTTAAGAAGCATTCGACATGCCAGAGAACAAAATTTGAAAATCTTCTACTTAGACGAAACATGGATAAATGCTGGATATACAGTTTCCAAATCTTGGCAAGATGAAAACATTAAAAGCGGAAGGCAGGCATTCGTGGAAGGTTTGTCGTTAGGTTTGCAGCCACCATCTGGAAAAGGAAAAAGACTTATCATTGTCCATGTTGGAAGTTCTGAAGGTTTTGTTGATGGTGGATTATTAACTTTTATTTCAAAACGCACGGGGGACTATCACGAAGATATGAATGGGGATGTCTTCGAGGAATGGTTTGTTCAAATTTTGGATCTGATTCCAAAAGGTGCTGTTATTGTAATGGACAACGCAAGTTACCATTCACGGTTACGAGAAGCATTTCCCACAAGTCGTTGGTGTAAAGCAGAGCTTTTGGAGTGGCTTATTTCGGAAAATATTAAGTTTCCAAAAGATCCACTAAGGAAAGAACTTTACAGAATTACAAAAATGAACAAGAATAAATACAAAACCTACATTGTAGAAGAAATGGCTTCTTCTCGTGGTATATCAGTTCTTCGACTTCCCCCTTATCATTGTGAACTTAATCCCATAGAATTAATATGGGCTTAGGTAAAGGAGGTAGTTGGAAAAAAAAATACTACTTTTAAAATAAACGATGTTGTGAAATTGTTTGAAAGTGCTGTAAGTCATGTAAGTAAGGAAAATTGGACAAACTGTATCGAGTATGTTATCAAAGTAGAGGCAAATATGTGGAAAATTGACAATATTTGTGATGATTTAATCGACCCTATTATTATTAATGTCAACAACGATTCTTCCTCTTCCGAGTCGGATATAGAATAAAATGTAAGTAATAAATGTATTCCAATAATTATTTCTTTTCATTTTTTATTATATTATAATTTAAAACGTATTTTTTTCCCAAAATACACACCACTGCATTGCGTTATTGCTTATCTGCTAATCCTTTAACAATGAAGAAACCCTAAACTTTGCTACAACTGAAACAAATACGGGGTCGATCTACCTGGTTTTTAGATTTACGGAAGAAATGTAATTTAAAGTAAGAGATTTATCAAAAATTTCATGGTGCTCCCTGTAAAGGTTTTGCATACTTAATTAGGGTTTATTACTCCTTGTACTTTTTGTACATACTATAGTTCAGCCATTTTTAATAAGGGAAATAGAATTTTTTTCTGAAGCCACAAGTTTTTCAGTCCTAGGCACTAGCCCTTAGTGTTCCTAGTAAATACAGCACTGACCTATTTAAGTAGCATCAATTGATAAATTTAAAAAAAAGTATGGTTTTTATTGCTATTCATGACATTCCTGGAAACAGTCTGTAAATAATGGTAGCTTGTTCAGACAACATATTGACAACTATAGCTTGTCTACTTTCTGTTGATCTTGGGCATTCTATGTATATAAAGGATAAATTTGTCAAATTTTTCTCGTAATGTGAGATAGGGACCAGAAATTTGAATTCTTAATTATTCTTGATAACGATAGCTAGAAAACGCTACCGAAACGTTGAAATAAAAATATAAAAAATATTGTGGTTTAATTTCCCAAAAAATTAACAGAAATAATGTTGATTTATGAGTTTATCAGCAAAAAAATTAGAGCGATTTAAAAGATACTCACATGTTTTTCTTCTTCAAATGATTACAGTGGGGAGGGTAGTTCACAAAAATATTTTTAAAATAATATTTTAAAATTACCGCAAATTTTAAACAAAGCAAAACAAATCAGTAATCACAAGAGTTTGCTTTAATTCCAAATGAGTGAAAAGCAGTTGGACAATATCATAAAGGCTTTGTTGAATGAAACATAAAATACACAGTTATAAAAGAATTTAGAACTATATGTTTTAAATCAAAATATAAATTAATTTTTGTGAACCTCTCTTGATATTTTTTAACAGTTGATTACCACATGAGATCTTATATCTAACAATTCCACGACTTTCCCATCACTGTTGTTCTTCTTATTCAAGTCCTGCAGTCTCGTGGAGGCTCTACAAACAAACTCTCCCACCAACGACAACAAAACATCTCTCGGTCGTCTGTATTCCGCCCTTAAAACTTCCGAATCTTCTACATCGTGTTCGTACATACTTTTAGCTCTGGAATGTTCGCTCATAAATTTGGAATGAGAATCGTCTTCGAAGTCGAAACCTGGCGAATAAGGTCCGCGGCTGTAGTTTCTTTGACTGGAACCTTTGTGTTCGGGACTCGATCGGTATGGGCCGTTGTAGCTCCTTGAAAAATGTCTTCGGGTTTAATGATTAGATAATTAGTTTGATGATGTAATTGTTGATAGTATCCAAAAACAATAATATATTATATAGGGTTGTCCAAAAAAAGCCGGAATTTCCTTTTTTATTGATATTTTTTTTATTTATAGGTCGATT
>CAJUYI010007708.1:0-11800 GCA_910591695.1 Galerucella pusilla
ACAGATACAGATACAGATACAGATACAGATACAGATACAGATACAGAGTTACCTACTTAATCCACCGGACGATTATTCGCGACACGATAGTCTCATTTTTACATTTATAACCTAGTTTACATTAGCTTTTCTTGTGCATTCCTTCAATATTTTAGTTATTTATTAGTCCAATACCTTTTTCGATGAACTGATGAGAAATAAAACTAAAAACACGAACGATTGACGGACGGTCTGAAGACCCCTATTATCCCCCATCAATGGGCGTTCTTGTCGAGTTTCAGACACTGCTGTCAATTGTTCTTCTCATTGTTGACATAGAGGAATTCAAGAAATAAATGATTCAGCAATATTTTTGGTGCTGGTGTATGTGTGTGTTATGAAATTGATTTGACGTTATTTAACGCTTCGTGGTGCATGGAACAATCGCACTTGTCAGTTGTCTTTCAAGTGAAGCAATTACTTATCTTTATGTAAATAGAATGATATAATGATTGGAGGTTATTCGGTTTGCGTGGTGATTATCATTTTTCGAGTCAATCAATGATATAATGCAATACTATTGGATTGGTTGTCGAATAAGGTGTGTCAATTATTTTATTTAGAAACTTTCGTTCAACTTTATTTGATTTGCAATAAAAAATAATCGAAGAATCCCAGAAATTTACTAGATTTAACGTCGCTACCTATATAAAATTGGAAAAGAGATATACCTCATTTTTCTAATCGATTTATATCTACGTCATTCATCTATTTCCTCTCGCCCATGTGTCAATGTACACCTCTCGTATCTTCTTCCTGTAACAATAGACGATCGCCAGCATATCGGCACGTCCCGAGCGACTCGGTGCAGGAACACGGGAAGAATAAAGTAGAATGGAATAGAGAACGGGAAGCAATTCGAAGCGAGGTGTGTGTGTGAGGGTGCATTCAAATTCAGCACGGCTACGACCCCTTTAACGTCGCTTCCACCCCAGCAACCTTTGTCATAAGACGCCTACACCGGAACCTATGAATATTATATTATCATGAAAATATGCAAACAGGAGTCGAAGATGCTGAATTGTTGTTTATTAAACGGGGGTGGAACGCGTCGAAAATATTTATATAAACGCGTTTATAACAATAATTATTTGATATAATCATTATACTGATATTTGACCTTCTTACGTTTAAATGTAGTTTAAAATTTACAAATTACTGAAAAACGCCCAAGTATAAGCACAGTATAGGAACGAGCCAGTATGTTATCTCGTGACGTTACACGTTACACTGTCGAGCTCTCTGTGACGTACAACGTCGTTCGGATGAGTATCTCATCCGGCGGCCAGTGATGTGATGATTCTGTGCTGCGATCCAACTAAAGTGCCAGTGGTGAATTTGCGAATCGAATTATTTATTGCAGCTTATATTTTTACGGGTTTTCGGTATTATTTTTATAGTTTATAAGCATTTTTTTGCAATGGATACCATTAAAAAGAAGAAAACAGGTAGATATTGTGTGTGTAGTTCGTGGATGTAACCATAAATATTATAATTGTGATGGAAAATTATACCTTTTTCCAAAGGATTCAGAAAGGTGAGAAACTGTTAGTATAATACTTTATTATTTGATCTTCATATTACATTTATGAGCCCTTAGTTTCATGCATTGATTCAATTTGTTGTTTTTGTTTCAAAGCTAAAGTTTGGCTCGAAGCATGCGATAGGCCTGACTTGATGCCCAAACTATAAATTCTATACAATAGTAGTCATCGTTTATGTGGTGCTCATTTTTAACCAGACATGATTATGCAACCTCATAAAGGAAAACTTCTTTCAAAAAAGGCTATTCCCACAATATTCCTTTCATCAAATACTGCAATGCCTAAAGACTTTCAGACAAATGATTTATTGGAAGAGAATTTTGTTCGCTACTTTTGTGGTTATTTGATTAAAACATGTTCGGAAATTCATACATGTAGCGTATGTGAGACGTATTCACAAGCGTATCAGAATTTAGACGATTCGTCTTTATACTGTTATCTTAGAGCTTATGAAAATACGAATAAGGATATTTTTGGAAACTTGAATATGCCGTATGAAAATTTTGTACAATACATCTCATTATTAGAAACATCATTCCAAATGACTTTTGAGAAAGTTGCTACGGAAGATAATATTGTTGAATCACTCATAAATATTAGTCAAACAACAGAGTTTGTACATCCTTGTGTTGATTTTCCAATAAAATATTTAATAAAACTTTTCTTCAGGGTACGACTATATTACACATTAAAATTTGTCAATAAAAATTTTAAAAATGAAAATTGTAATATGGAAAAACCAATAAATATTTGGTATAAAACTATTGTTTTATTCACTCATCAGTGTACTGTTCTACAATATTTAAGAAAAAATATTTAACACGTTCAAGTCATTTTAAAACTTATGCCACCTACGCCTATGGTAAAATGAATCGTAAAGCGATCCGTTCTAGGTCATTAAAAGCTCTGGCAATTTATGAATGAAATTTATAAGAGTTATACCACTGGTTCGTTCCTATACTGTGGTATAAGTATAGGTATTTCATGCGGATATTAACGCCATAGCAAAGTGTGCCAAGTTCAGTTTGATAAACGATATAAGAGATTATCATCACGTCGAATAGTCAAGTAGCTATTAAAACACTAAGTTGTTGTATAATCATTTTAAAATGATATGACAGTGCCTAAGAAAACTCAGTGAACTAGGATAGAATAGTATCGTCACCTTACTGTGGGTTCCAGGACAGAATGAATTGAAATATTAGCAGATAAACTAGCAAATAGGAGAGCTGAAACATCCTTTTGGGTCCGGAACCCTTTTGCAGTAATATTTGAAGAAATAGGCAATGCCGAAAAGAAGAAAATGTCTAGTACGGCTAACACAATCAAAGATACTCCTGGGAAACTATAGCATGGAAATGATAAATTGATTGATGAAATAAAACAATTATTTAATTTGTTAATTCAATTGTTGATAAATTAATGCCTAAGCCAGAGTGAGATTGCAGCAAAAAGCCTATTCTGTATATACGAGCCAAAGGCGAGTTTCGTATGGTTAATGCGAGAATACCGTGAGTAAGTGCGTGGAACCACTTTTTTAAGTACGTATTTACCTACATGTTTATATCTTCTTGCTTCAAATAACCAATGGGAAAATAATAAGATAGAGGTGGACACATTTTTAGTTCCGTTGTTTTAAATATTTTAATTTATACAGGGTGGTCCGTAAGTAATGGACCAAAGTGAAATGGAAGATTCTTCGCCTTAAAATATTACAATTTGACGCAACTTCCCATAATAAAATATTGATGATAAAAAATAAACAGGGTGGTAAAGTTTTGATATATTTTCTAGATGGCGTCACAAAAGCTATGTTGTTGGTGTAACTGTGCGATTAACTTATTTATCATTAACGGTTCCCTCTATTAATTGGTAAATATTGGAACTGCATCATTTTTTCTACATAAAGGTCTACATAAAGATCTCAAAAGTTACTGGTTTTCGAGATATTCGCATTTTTCGAGGCATTTTTAAACTTCCCTTCATAATTTTCATTCCATTTATTAGCATATAGGTAGATAATAATGTTAGTAGGCGCTGATGTCAGCAAATTTAGTATCAGCTATAATATAGCAAGAACATTGTTAATTTGCAATAATATTGTCATAGATTTCGAAAGCGTATTACTTGGTAACAACCCGATTCCGAAGGCTGTTACCTCAAAGTGAGAATGAGAAAATTATTGCAAATTAACAATGTTCTTGCTATAATATAGCTGATAATAAATTTGCTGACATCAGCGCCTATACTATAACATTATTATTTATATGCTAATAAATAAAAATTATGAAGGGGAGTTTAAAAATGCGAATATCTCGAAAACCAGTAACTTTTGAGATCGATGATATGTAGAAAAAATGATGCAGTTCTAATATTTACCAATTAATAAATAACGATAAATAAGTTAATCGCACAGTTACACCAACAACATAGCTTTTGTGACGCCCACTAGAAAATATATCGAAATGGATAACATATGATTTTCCAGGCACCAAAACCCCTATCTTCAAATTTTTACGTTTGTATATCAAAAATCTTTCAATTTACTGAGAAAAAACCTTTTTGACAAATCAACTTTACCACCCTGTATCTTTCTTGTCATCAATATTTTATCAATAGAAGTTGCGTCGGATTGTAATATTTTTAGGCGAAGAATCTTCCATTTCACTTTGTACCATTACTTACAGATCACCCTGTATATTGCTATAATTCTGGAAGACTAACGAGAATACGATTTTAAGTTTCGTATTTTTTCTCGACAATAAAAAAAAACGTAATGTGTGAAGAAATATAGTTTTATGTTTTCATTTACCATGCCCATTTGAAAAAAATATCCATACACTAAGTTTTTCAAGAAGGGGAAGGGTGAGTTGAATTGTATTTTCCCTTTCTATATTGAAGAAGTCAGTATAAAATAAGAGAAGTTTAACTGTATAAGTAGTTTTTTTATCTTCTGTGTGTTCCTTTTGTATGTGGTGTATTCATTATTCTCTTTGTCAATTTTTTGGGAAATTAAACCACATAAAAAATATTGTGGTTTAATTTCCCAAAAAATAAACAAAAAGAATAGTTTTTTTATAATATTAACTTTGGAACAGCTCAGCTCTTGATACTTTAGGAAGCTGAATAATCCCATCTAACAAATTTTTAACTGAAAGAAGTCATGCCACAAGTCGGATTAGTTCTATCAATACCAGAAAAACGCAGAGACCAAGTTGTCTTAACCCGCCTGCGAATAGGACACACTCTACTTACACATCAATATCTCCTCAACAAAGAACCAGCACCAGAATGTATACATTGCCATGTTACTCTTTCTACAAAACATATCATCTTAGAGTGTCCCGAATTTTCCAGATATAGAAGACAGAACAATTTAAGTGCGGTGTTCAAGGATGTGCTCACCAAAGACACAAGTGCTTTAATTAAATATTCCAAAGACATTAATTTGTATAACAAAATTTAAAAATTATCTATAACACATACTACTTGTGTAAGTCCTCCTGCTAATAACTCTTAGTAGTTGATGCGGGTATGTTTGTATTAAATAAAAAAAAAACATTTGACAAGCAAACATGTTTCATGTCACTTATTAAAGAAATATATACCTATATAGTAAAATATAATATTTAAATCAATAGGTATTAGAGAGAAAATAAAGAAATTTTTACCTGGAGACACATTTAAAATGTGTTTTATTGAAAATATCGGACGAAATAGAAATAGTTGCCATTGAGATGTTGAGAATAGTTACCTATTTGTTTAACTGGGCAGCAAAGTAATAGATTGACTGCCGAGGCTGAATTCATAGCATAGCCGAGCGTAGCGGGGAGGATATTGTATTTGCAAATTATCTGAGGAAAGAAAAGGTGGCCTATTCGTTCAAAATTGTAGTAATTTTACCATCAATGTTAATAACAACTAAACATATGTTTTTGAATTCTTGTTAAAAGTGTTATGTAATAATTGCTAATAAATGTTTACGTCAAATGTTTTATTCCAATTGAGTATAATCCCTTTGCTGCCTAGGCAGGAAAAGTAATACTTTGCTGATTGATATGTGTCAGCAAAATTAATATTTGCTGCCAATCGGAGAAAAAAGTTTTTTTTTTATTTTTCTCTGAAAATTCTGTATAGCCGGAAAATGTTTCAACGGACAATCTACAAAATAGGCGAGAACTAACTTTTTTCATAATGAGTGCATGAAGGACTCGTTGTTGGTACTTGAATGTGTGTAGCTATAGTACCTAACTAAAAATATGTGATAAACTTTTTTGAGTTTAATGTATAGAACAGTTGTCAAAAAATAAAATATAAAAGTCGTAAGATTATTTCAATTAATATAGTATATTATTAAACGAGCAATTTATGATAGCCATAATTCACGATGGGTGACGTTTGCGTCACGAGCCGCAGGCGAGGGGCGCAAGTCACCCAAGTGAATTATGGCCATAAATTGCGAGTAGAATACTATACTTTGTCCACGACACTTAATTTATTTATTAATAAATAAAAGTCAGTAGTGGTGGCAGCTACTTCAAATAATTTGACATATATAGAGATGGGCGATACTGAGAAAGTATCAATACAACGTACCGTTATAAATATATTGTTTTGAAATACTTAATATTTAAAAATATCGTTATGAAAAGTATCAATACTAAAAATTACAATGTTTTATAGATACGATATATGTCAGAAACAAATTTCCTGAACAAAATACACAGATTTAATAGTTTATTTCATATTGTACCCCCATCTCTAGTCGGGAATTATGAACCATAATACACTATACAGTGTATTATGAACCATAATCACGACAGGTGATATATGGGGTACCATATATACCTTTAGTTAGGAGGTAAAATATTGACTTATTATTAGTTGGTCGTGGACAAAATTAATAAACCTTGGCACAGAGCTACCCATTGAAAGCACTTGTATTCACCGGACCCCCACATTACTAATATTTTATATCATCTGAGAATTATTTAATATTTTATACAGTTGACTTAACATTGTGAACTATTTCCTACCTTTTAGTTTAATTTGAAATGAAAAGGAGATTTTTAGATTTTAAACTCCTTGATAAGTGATCAGTGTGCAAAGTTTCAATTTAATCAAAGTTATAAAATCAATAAATCGATCGATTATTACATAGTCTAGCACTTGATTTTAGTTTGACATTAATAACAATAAAAATTTAATAATTTTAAAAAACTTACAAAACAAACAGACGATTGCAGCAATTTTGGCCATGATTTCCACAAAACTGTTCGTAAATTTTCACTGTTACAGTCACAAAAATCACAAAATTTGTTCATAGTAAACGTCCTTTTTTAAAAAATACACTCTTTCGATAACATGCATAACGAAATACATATAAACAAGTTTCTCCTTAATCAGAATCGCTGTTATGTTTTTTGTCCAAAATAAAAACAAGTTAACCGATAAACCGAGTTGGGTCTTGTAGCAGAAGCAAATAAAATTGAGTATTTTAATAATTGTAACTTAAAAAAAAGGTGAGTAATAAGTAATAAATACATTCAATTTTATTTCAAATGTCAATAAGAAAATAGCATAGGCGTGCGTTTTAAAAATTAAATAAAGTAGGAATATTCATAAATATAGGAAATCAATTAATGGTTATTAAAATGGTTCTGGTCAGAATACTGGATAATAAAAATCATGTTTGAAAGTCTAAACAATGAGCATTTTTCATAGTCAAATTTGATAAGATAATTAATATTTATTATACACCAAGTCTGGAAACTATTATTATTGACCGAGCGGAATAAGGCGAGGCTTATAAAAGGTCTTCACCAGCGTGGTGTATATACAATTTTTTCCATTACTAGCCAAATTTAAGACAAAAATGAAAAGAATTTCAATTCTAAAATATTACTTACCATAGGATCTTTAATGGTAAAACGGTGCATATGAACTTCTTTATTATTGCTATTAATGCATTTGAGAAATTGAAGAAAAAATAGATTAAGTACATCGGTATTGCGTTAATAAAATAACACCGTGAGTGTAAAGTTTATACACCACAGCGTTCACAAGCGCACCACGAGAAGCGTTTACACGGTCGTCTGACTGACGAGTATTGGGAAAAGTAGAATTCGATAGGTGGCGCTCTGAAATGTCAATGTCATCTTAGCAACCAGTAAAACAAATCAGCTGCCGTATAAACCATTTGATATTAAAGCTGCATTTACATTCACTTCGAAGTCCAGGCCCAGTTTGACATTTGATAATTTATCAATTTCATTGAAGAAATTTATAGGTTATGTCTGTGGTTTATATTTGTCCAGTAATTAAAATTTGTATGTTATTTACCTACCTGTGTAATTAAACGAAATGGACACTAATAAGAAAATAGTGCTTCTTGGAAGTTCTGCTGTGATTAAACGGCATTAAACAAATGACATGACCTGATGACCTGCAGCTTAACCTCAAAATTAGACATTTCTTAAATTTTTATTTGCCATCAGCAAACTGTTTGTCCCACTTCGAAGTGCACTTTGAAGTCAGATTCGAATTTTTTCCAATGTAAATGATACTGAGCTGCCCCATATGACGAACACGCCAATTTCAAAACAAATTTGACTTGGAATTGAATGTAAATGCAGCTTTAGTGGTTTTATTTTGCTGTTTTAGTTATTTTCAGTGTGTATTTTGTAAAATTTTTGCTTTTTCTTTCATTGTAATTTAGTATTTTGTATGGTTTTAAATGAAACTAACTGTTTCTAAATGACTCCACAATATATTTGTAAAAATGTGTAAATTGCAAGTAAATTATTGACAATTGTTTCGATATAAATATCATATTTATATCGAAACAATTGTCAATAATTTACTTGCAATTTACACATTTTTACAAATATATTGTGGAGTCATTTAGAAACAGTTAGTTTCATTTTTTAAAACCATATGATGAGTAGATTCCACGAAGTGAGGGTTTATACAGTTAACTCAATTAGTATTTTGTGTTGTTAAACTAAATTTTGACTCCTAATATTTTTATTTTTGGAGTAATAGGTATGGTTGATTTTGTGAAAAGTACAACGACTTCGTGTTTTATTTCTACAAAAGTTGCAGGGAAGGTACGTTTGTATTGAGTAATATTTTAAATCTTTAATACCGACTTATATTCTCTTTGATCTGCAATTGAAACAAAAAATAGAATAACATAACCTCTTCCATAATATATCTCTGATTATATAAGAATATTACCTCAGAAATGATGGCAGTTGAGTTAAATAGTAGAACACAGTTTTGAACTTGGCACTGACACAAAATTGAGCAAATAAAGTACGAATTTACCGTAATTACGTGGACTTGCATATAATACAAAAACAATGCAAAACGAATTATTTTACTCGTTGCGATAGTTACAATTTTCTCCGCCAGAGGTCTTATTGAATTTTACTTCGCCCAATAATGTATGTTTTCGCTTCATAGATTATGAAGGGTCAAATATAGGGGGGGGCAAGTAAAGGTAGACTACAACTTATTTTATACTTTTATTCTCAAAAATACATATATATGGTTGACTTGAACTAAAACTTAACTCTAATGTTAAAAATATGTATACCTTGCCCTTTTATAAAAAATTGTACCGTTCTACTGGGAGAAAAGTAATAGAATATTTCTTCTCTTTTGTGCAAACTGATCTAAGTATTATTTTTTCAATAATTATGTTTTTATTTTTATTCACAAATTCTCGGCGATCACTGAGCATAAAGAGACCAGAAAGCCTTTCTTCGCACATTTTGTTGATCTTAGACAAGTATTTACACGACGAAGGGCACTAAAAGATCTTTCAATTGTTGTTGTGGTAGGAGGTAGAGCTACGAAAATTTTAGAGCTTTCTTGATGTTTGGGAAAAACTGGCAATGTTCATCTATTAATTCAACCACCTCAAGCTGCTCAAGGTCAGTGTTGAGTTTTGACGCCCACATTTCTTTCCAAGTTTGGGCTTCAATTCCGATTTCATACAGTTTTGAGATGCTATGAATTTTTGTTTTTAATAAACTAAATGTTTCATGTCAGTTGTGTTACATGATTTTTTTAAAGAAGTATAGTATTTTGTTTTGGTAAATAATCAAAATCGGATATTCAATTTTCCAGGGGGGGCAAGTGCCCTGCTTTGCCTCCCCCCTTGCGGCGCCCATGCTAATGGCATTTTTATTCAAATAATTTTATCTTGATAGGTAATTTCAAGCAGAAAATATGTTAAAGACAATCTCCTGGGTATACAAAATTATTTTGCACAAGTTTTTGTTGAACTAATATCCCTGAATTCTCAAAATATTTTAATTTGTCCACTATTGTGTAGGTTAATAATAGAAAATAATTAATAATCGAGAAATTCAACTTCTTATTATACTTGGCTAGAAGAAGCAATAATTGTCAACTTCACAGCTGGAAGTGGAAATTCTGGAGAATTCATCTGGTTCATCGATGGTTCCAAAACAAAAACCATGGCACTGGAGTTGGTATAATTGGACCAAGGAAGAAGCTTTGGCGATACACATCTATGTTTCAAGCAGAGACAATTGGTGACTGCATTGGTGAAAATATTAGACGAGGATATAAAAAAGTGTCTTTGATAGGGTTGCCGGTACAAATGAGGAGATTGCAGACCAATTAGCTAAAGAAGGTTCTAAATGAGACTTCAAAGGTCCGGAACCGTTTTGTGGGATCACAAAGGAATATATACGAGGGGAAATCGGGAACTGGCTAGTTATGGAACACCAACTGAAAGGGAGGCTGACACAAGGACACATGCATACGTAAGAGTTTACTGAATAAGGTAGACAAGGAACTCTCTTCCAGGCTGTTGAAACTGGGTAAAAAACATTTGAAGACAGTTACCGACCTATTGACTGGACACTGCACCCCAAGGAAGCATCTGCACAAAATGGGCAAAGTTAGTTACCCTAAGTGCAGAAAATGTGAACTCACATACTCTGCTTCTGTGAGAACTTACAAGGCTTCAGATGAAAGCACTTTGGAGAGGAAATAACACAACCATTTCAATTACTGAAAATCACTAAAGTTAAACTGTGGCCTATATAGAAGACACGAAGCTTTTGGAATGGAAGTAGAAGGAGATAACATGGGTAATGGTACAAAGATTCCTGAGCTCAAGTGAGCCTGGGCTGTTGAGCACAACCTAAACGTATGAATGAATGAATTATTTTTTCTTGTGTTTCAAGATATTATGCAATTATGGTTTTTACTTTGATTTGGCAACAAAAATTTGAAATTTATTTTCATTCCTTGTATCAACATTTTTTTATTATCCCTCGTATTGTTATTGCATGATTTTAAGATCGTGAATAACTGTATCTACATGCATTTTGATAATTAGACTCGAATAATGAGCGAGTTTTTGATTTTATAAAAACCACCCCCGCTTCGAATTATAAAAGCTGCATAAAAAACGCATGAATTTCTTATCTTTTTGAAAGATAATCTAAATAATATACGCCAACCTTTCCCCCTAATAATCATCTAGTCATCATCAACGATGTATTCTATTCTGAATAAAATTGTGAACGTACCAGAAAGAGAACTCAACTCAAGTGGTCTTCATCTTGCTACCCGCTACCTACGGCTACAACAACTCGAGTGGCTATTGTGCCATATAGTATAGACTACAGCTTAGCGTACCCATTGTCCTTGCACGAAAAAAGGAGCGCACTTATCGCTCTAAAAAAACCCTAATGCACTATTTATGCGCGTATTGTTCGAAAATCTAGACTGCTTGGCTGTCACCTGATGAGAACCGAATCGGAAGTGCATTTCATGTTGTTCTATGTTCTGGAAGGAATTTAAGGGATTTGTTTCGCGTTTGTTGCTTAGTTTCTTTTGAATTAGAATTTTAAATATGGGTTACGGGTTATTATTGACCGAGCACGAAAATTATTTCGCGAGTGGCTTTGCTCCGAGCAGAACAAGGTGCGAGGCTTATAAATGTCTTCACCACCATGGTGTATATACAATTTTTTCCACTACTAGCCAAATTTAAGACAAAAATTAAAAAGGATTCACAAACGCACCAGCGTTTATCCGTCGTCTGACTGACAAGTACACCGTCAGTTTTCGATATATTATGAGCACAGAATACACCATCCCAACAAGAAGCGAAGCTGTGCTATTTTACAATTCATTTTCTGAGTGCGCATGTCTGACAGTTGCCATTT
>CAJUYI010007709.1:0-11799 GCA_910591695.1 Galerucella pusilla
AAAAACAGCAAAAATTTGGGATTCAATAAACAACGATTAAATGAAAATAAAAAAAAAATTAGGGTATACAAATTTCAGAGATGACAAAGGACCTTATGAGGACCCATAATCAAGGAAATTTTGAGTAAATTAGTGCAATACAAAAAAAATAGGAACAAATTCCTGACGAGGTCAAAATTGCCCGGGATCAGAAAGTTTGACCCGTGTTCCGATATGGCCAAAAGAGTCAAGCGTGACTCAATTCACAGGGTATGATAGCAGCAGAATTCCTCTTTCACATGAATTTTGAATTATGAGAAAATATGCATTTTTCACAAAGTTATTGAATAATTTGTCTCCCCGCTGACGTGTAAATACACGGCATACAGCACACAGCATACAGCACAGAAGCTCATTATTCGAGGTGCGCTTGGTGCCGTTTTTCTCGAAACCGGTCAAATTTTCGAGACAAATCATGAGGACCATTTTTGTAGAAAATTAACTGAACTGAATTTTTATTGGAACCAAAAATCTCTAACTGCCATATTTTAGGAGATATTGACTGAAAACCTATTTTTCTGGTCTTTTGGGGCCATTTTCTCCTCCCTCGCACGCGTTTTCATGCAGAACTTTGTCTCATGTTTAATGAGGTACCAAATGCAACTCCCAACCGGAAGATGAAAATAGGGCGTAATTAATGTTAACTTTTTTTCCTTTATTTACTGGAATAGTTGATAAAACAAGAATCATATCTCCAAACTGTTTTCGATCACACACCGATCGTTAAAACTCTGTAGCTCTGTCTGTGGCTTTACAGTTTCCCAGTGAACCAGAGAGTTTTATTAAACATAAATGGGCACCCAGGACCATGGGACGTCCCATTTAATACACTGCCAAATTTAGAATGAACTGCGTTGTCAACGGTTCCAGTCCCCAAACGGTGCAGTAGATTTAATTCAATTCAATTTGAATGTACCAGCAAGAGAGTGGACCAGACTTGGTTTCAAAGGATTCAAAAATGAATTCCTTTTCGTGGCTTATACTTTCCAAAACATTAGTTGTATGAATTATTAAAGTTTGGAATGGTACAACAACTTGAAACCGCCTCAATCAGCTTCATTATTTTCGTAGGATACCAACAAAGAATAAAAGGAAATTCTTCCAGTTCCTATTAATTTTCAAAATAAATGTTTGGCTTCGATAAATCAATCTGCTAGAAGCATTATAATCTTCGTTTAATAAGGTGGCACTTTTTTATTATGTGAAGCTAAGAAAGACGAAAATGGAATGGGATGATACTATTTTATTCCGGCAAAGTTTTTGCTCGAATGGAGTTCACAAACTTTATCCCATTCCCGCTATTCGTTCCTGGCTTTTTTTTCAGCCCGAATTTTTATGTACACAACGCGAAAAATATGCAAATGTTCCACAGGAGGATTTACACCGAAAATTATGGCTGGCTTAAGCTGATCGAAGTTTTTTAACAAGATTTTATTATTGCAATTGAGCGTTGGCTTAACCACGAGTTATTTGGTGATGGCGTTCGGGGAAGTTCTATTTATATTTTGTTTTTATCATTATGTAGAACAGGCGTGCTAAGAATGCTGAAAAGTGAGTGAAAACGTGCAGAGATCTACTTGTATCGAAAGTGGTGGAGACTGTAAGGAGTGCTGAAACGTTAACTTTGTTGGTTAACATTTCAGATATTAAAAATGTGCAATTATCACTTCAGAATTTTGATTTTTGGTGAAATACTATATATATTGTAATGGTTATTTTGTTATGACCCACGTTGGGTACGACAATATTGTAATGGTTTGTTTGTATTTGTTATTATTTAATTTAATTTAAATTTTTTATATTAATTTTTATAGGGTTTATACTTGCCCTTTCTTCCAGCTAGCTCATATTAAATTCGGGAACAAGAAAACTCCTACTCTCTTTGGGTTCTGGCGCTATTAAATTATTTATTGAAATTTTTTTTTACAGATATATGTTATTTGAATCAATTCCTAAATTTAAAATTTATTAAAATTATTTTTCAATATATTATTTAAATAAATATGTATTAATAAAATTTTGTGACGCCTATGGACAAATCTTTCTTGTTACTTTAAAAAGTAGATGTCTCTGTCGATGAGTATGTAAAGTCACAGAACAGAGTATAGTATGGAGAGTTGCAAACAATTCAGTTCACAGCGAATGAATATCTATGGTGTGATATGAAAATTTTTGTTTATACCTATAATAATAATAAAATGGAACTCAACTCAACAAAACAGTTTAATTATAATAGTGATTGCCTTTGTATGATATTTACATGAATATCAGCTCAAATTTATCTAATATTACAAAAAGAAAGAAACAATTATACAAATACAGTTACCTAACCTACAATTCAAGGAAATAAAATTTTAAATCTAAGGTGAGCTCTTATCTAATTTTGATTAAAGTGAATTATTATTGAATTTTGGAATTTATTTTAGAAGTACTTCTGATATGCATATGCTTTTGATTAAATTTTATTGGTACCAATAATTGACTAACCTTTTTAATATTAAATTTTTAACTGGTTGGATGAGGATTCATAAATTTGATGAGGTAGACGGGATTACAGGATTTCACAGGAAGATTGAGGATTCTGATTCTCCTCGGGGATACTGGAACAACTTCTGGATGGTATTTCAGGTATATTTTAACTTTTCTTCTATTTCTCAATATTTTACTGAACCTTTCTTGGTATTTTTAAACTTTTTATCTAATTTCTTTAGTTTAATTATCAATTTATACTTTTTTCTGAATCAAAATCTTTTAAACTCCTCTTTTTTTTTCAATCCACCTCCACTCTTTTGTCTTTTTAATCAACAACCCCTCGTTGCTATGTCATATTTCCAAAGCACTTGATTTTTTTTTTATAATTGCAAAATTTCATAATTTCTTGTTTATTGTCTATTATTGTCTATAATATTTATTCTTGCACTATTGTAATTCTTTCTACCTTTTATATCACTAAGAACTTCACTAAATTTACCCTTTAAATTGTCCTTATTTATAAAAAAAAACCTTAAAATTATGTGTACCTCTTAAATATCTAATATACAATATTCTACCATCAATAATTTTATTTTAATTCATGTAAACTCATAACCAATGTCCAATAAATCTTTCCAATTACATATTTTATATAAACTAATTGTGAATTTATTTTAATAAACGTTTTAAATGTTGATTTTATTGCACCAATCACAATGCAGTACATATTATTTTCTTAACAACCATCTCTGAAAATATTATTCTATGATTCTGTCTGACTGTTCTGTCTTCGCAAAACATACTTCATCTTGACAGTGACATTCAATTATAATTTAGGTTAGAATTCTGCCAAAAATATAATTTATATTGTTTATTAAATATTGTATACTAATAATTTCAATTTCAGGTGTAACAAATACATATTGATTATAAAAAACAAACAAGCAAACTAATTTTAAATGAAGAAATCTAAATTTACTTTAATTATTACTGGATATGATAAAAAAAATATATGATACTTTATTAATTCAAGGTAAGTCTTTCTATTTTTATTTCAAATTTGTATTCAAATTAATTTATTATACATATTTATTTCTTGCATTTCTATTTTTCTGAAATCCTTTTATGAATAGAATTGATTCAAGTAATTTAATTATCTGATACCATTACAATATATATATATATATATATATATATATATATATATTATATATTTCCTCAAATTATTTCATTCAAAAATTTTATAAATTATTTCACTTTTGTGATTTGTGGTGGAATAAACTAGTAGACCAAAAATCAATATTCTAGAAGTATTTTACCGCGAAATTTAAAATTTCGGTCGGTCTTTAAAAAAGGATGAGAAACGTTCCGGCAGGGCTTCTCTCATCGTTTGTAGACAATACAACAACTTTGCAGTAATCCATGTAATTATTTTAACACAAGTTTAAACAAATACTAATAGGCTGCCGTTATCCCTAAAGTACCTATCTGGATTACTGGTATGTTATTTTTCTTTTTACCTTTATATTTTAAAAATTTCATAGTTCAATATTAATATTCAATGAGTAATTTTTTTTGTACAAAATGGCTACCCATTTTGGAAGCCAAATGGTTATACCTTTCCCCTCCTATCTAGCTAAGTTTAATATTAGATATTTTTAGTTTGATATGTTTGTTTCTTATTTTTCAATACAAATAAGATATTTGTCCAGGATGAATCCTTAAGTTCGATTTTTAAATAGTATTTATTGAGCTGGACAGATATCCTCATGCAAAATTTTTTTTTGTTATTTTTTTTTACTTATACCGGTATAATTATTATAGCACAGTTCCTGGGAAGTACAGTTTCTGGGAAAACAATTTCTTGGAGTACCTAACAGTTCCTGGGAAGAACAGTTCCCGAAAAAAAAAGTTCTTGGAGCAGTTTCCTTGCACATAATACAGTTTCTCGAGAGTCTGATTGTTTCTGGGGCACAGGTTCTGGTTTGACGAGCAATTTTTCTGGATCAAAGATTCCTGAGTGGCAAACAAGCCTCTGGGTCACAGTTCCTGTTAACCTAAAAAGTTTCCTAAATACCGTTCCTACAAACAATTCATAGTACCCACATAGACAGCTACATCATCAACATCATCGTCTACTTCAAACAACTGTATTATTGTGCTAAGTATTTTTTGTTGTTGTATTCGCTACTTTTTTTTAAATACTGTGAATTTTTAAGACTGTAATTATATTCATTTTTTTCAGTTTTATTTACTATGCAGAAACTTTAAGTTCTTTTCTTTTTAAACAGATAAAAGTTAGCTGACCATTAAATTTGATATTTTTTCTTATTTTCTTTTAGGAAAGAAGATTAGTGGCGCCCTAAAATTACTTTTTCTATTTTTTTTTCTAGTTTTGCTTAAGTAGATTCTTTTCTTCATATTAATAAGGTAACAAGGCTCTGCGAACTGGCTAAAGTTACCTCCAAAATTATTGGTTAGTTAGGCAAGAACCTGCATTATTCACTTTCATTTTTTTCGTCATTCAACATCATAATTCCATCTGCGAAATTGAACAGCTTCTGTTTCATTGGTGATCAACTTAAAAATTACTGTTTCAGTGCACAGTCAAGTTGATGTGGAATTCTACTGCAACAACTATTCAGGAATTATGCTTCAACAAAATCTGCATTCTTCTTCCTCCAATATTTTGAGCTTTTTCAAGCGCCCATTGGGCGACAATGTACCATTAGGATCCTTGTCAAAACTCTCAGCGCAGTTTTACTTCGACTTATGCATTCATTTGATCTCAACACGTTGTAGTCACCCAGAAAAGTCTTTGATTGTGTAGAAAAACTACTAGTTCCTCAGCTATAATCCAACTTTAATTATTCATAATTCATACTCCTAACGCCACCTCCCAGTTTAGTAGCTAACTTATCCTTTCAAATCCAATTGTTTCCTACTTGTAATATTTTTGCTAGCCGCGACCACAAAGCACCAGGTGCTTTGTGGCCGCGACTCTCGGCGCTCCGAAAAAAGAATTCTATCCTCAACCCTCAACCAAAAAAGTACTAACCTACGAACTAACCTAAAACCACATTCTTCATCAGCATGTGGCAGGAAAGAGGAAATAGTTATATCTTTTAATTTTTCAGCCATCCTTAACCTATGTATTTGAAAAACATGAAAATTGATGTGAAATTAACCACACGTATAATAAGTATAATAGTTTTTGAAACCAATGTGTTTAACCTCTACAAAAAGTGATAAAAAGAGTTCAGTGAGATTTTTCCTGAAACGTGCCATTTGTAAAATTATAAATAAAATTTAGTGAACTTTGTACAGAAACGTGTCATTTGTAAATGTAAAATTTAGTGAACTTTGTAATGAAACAGGCCATTTATAAGTGTGAAAATATATCTTCTGTATGTTCCTTGTGGTATATTATTCATTCTTTTTATAGAAAAGCTATCAGATTTGAATTTCAACAAAAACCATTATTTGGTCAGTTTTGATGTAGTTAGACTTTTCACGAATGTACCGGTACAAAAAACAATAGAACTTGTCCAATCAAAATTAGAAATTGATCAGACCCTTACAGAAAGAACCAAATTGAGCGTAACAGCAATAATAGAATTATTAAAATTATGTATAACAAAAACATATTTTCAATTCAATAATGATTTTTATGAACAGAATTTCGGTCTTGCCATGGGCTCTTGTCTCTCACCAATTTTGTCGAATATTTACATGGAACATTTTGAAGCCGAAATAGTAAATAATCAAAAATTAAAACCAATTGTCTGGTGGAGATATGTAGACGACATCTTCGCAATATGGCCTCATGATTTAATATCTCTTAATGATTTTTTTTAAAATATAAATGAAGGAGAGGAATCTATAAAATTTGAAATTGAAATTGAAAATAACAATTTTTTGCCATTTTTAGATGTTCTTATTAATAAAACATCTACAGGGTATGAAACGAGTGTATACCGCAAACCAACACACACTAATAGATATTTGAATTTTGACTCTAATCATTCTATAAGCGTTAAAAAAGGGATAGTAAAATCTTATACGATAGGGCCAGAATCATTTGTTCTAGTGATGATCAATTTACAAAGGAGAACACTTTTTTAAAAGATGTTTTAAATAACAATAATTACCCTGCAGAATTTGTAAATAAGGAGATTAAGCATATAGAGAGGGGCTCATTGTTAATACCCCATAACAATAATATTAATAATTCAGCTAGCATAATTTTTAGGAACTTAACAATACCGTATGTTAAGGGTTTATCGGAAAGAATTAAAAAAATTGGTAACCAATTCAATATTAGAACTAGTTTTAAATCGAATAATACATTGAGATCAATACTAACAAAAACGAAACCAAAGAATGAAGAACAATCTTCAAAAAACTGCATATATCAAATATCATGTGAATGCGACAAATTTTATTTAGGTGAAACATCTAGACCATTGAAAGTACGAATAAACGAACACAAAAAATATATCAAAGATAGGGAATTCTTTAAGTCAGCTATTTGCAAACATGCTTAGGAAGAGGGTCATCAAATTCAATGGGATTCATCAAAAATAATATTAAAAGAACCCAATAATAAAAGACGGAAAATCAAAGAAAGTGCTTTAATACAACTAAATGCAGATAAATGTGTAGCTAGTATTTCAGCCGAATGTAGTCAAATTTGCTTACCAATGTTAGAAAGAGAAATTTCCAATAATCAATTACCTGCGTTATCAGGATAGCATCATAAGTTTTTATCCAGGTTTTCTTATGATTTATAATTTGAATAGTTGTTAATCGATACACATTTCAATACACAAAATCACAAAACTGAGTATACATATTTCAAAAACTTGAATATTCATACACAAAAAAACTATCAAGAAACGCGTTTTATTAACAACATTTCCAATATAAGCGAAAAAAACGCGCTATCCCAATAAAAACCGTTCCTGGAACGTGCACTTCACTGGATTCCATTTTTAGTAGACTATCATATCGTTGGAATGTCATAAAATGAAATATTTCATTTCACATTTTGCCACAGATATGATCTACTATGAATGGACCTTAATAAAAATTTGATAACAAAATTTTGCAGTCTTAAACTTCAAAATTATTTTTTGATTGTTTAGTTGTCAAATTTTTTCTGTAGTGTCAGTTAGGGAAAAAAATTAATTTCTACTTATTTTTTCTTGACAACGGTAGCTGGAACGCTACCGAAACGTTGAAATAAAGAATTTAAAAACATTGTGGTTTGATTTGCCAAAAAATTAAAAAAAGAATGTGAAAATATAGTTACATTCAAGAAAACCCTAGTTTTTCTTAAGATTGTATAAGCCCTACTAGATCTTTCCAATGGTCATTTTTTATATTATTTTAATATCAAACTGCATCAACCACTAATGGTTATTAGCAGTGGGACATTACAAGAAACAAGGTTTTAGTTAACAATAAAATACAATAGAATACATACAGCTAGGTAGGTACCTTAAATTTTAGAACAAAGATTAGTTTGTTTAAGAAACCCTAATACGTTTTCTATGTTGTAATTTTCGTTTAGTATGTTCTCTAACGAACCTTTTATACCGTGAAGTTCTTTTGTAATTTAAATTTAGGACACTGCACTAATATATGTGATACACTTATTTGCACATTACACATGTCACATATGGGCGGATTGTCTTTTGAGAGTAAATGAGTCGTGTGTGACCTATTCTAAGCCGTGTGAGAATCGTCTCTGCTCTTCTAGTTCTCGGCAGGTTAGTCCATGGTAAAGTGAATTTCTTGATTTCTCTCAGTTTGGTTGGAGAATGTGTCCAAAGTGGTCACCGATTTTTTTTCTGAAGGTCGTTTTCAAATCTGAGCTGAGAATTGAGGATTCTGCGAGTGGTAGGGAGTTGTTAGTGGCTGTCTGCTTGGCGGCTGCATCGACACGTTCATTTCCATCGATTCCGATATGTGAAGGGACCCAAAGTATCTCTATTATTCTATTTGAACTAAGGATGTGAAGATCTTCGCTTTTTCTCGGCTTTACCTATTTCTTCTAATATTACATTTAGGCTGATTCCGCAAAAGGGTTCAGACCCCCAGAAAGGTATTTCAGTCCCACTCTTCGCTAGTTCATCTGCTATTTCATTTCTTTTTATTCCAGTGTGTCCTGGAATCCATAGTAAGGTGACTATATTGTTCTCGCCTAGTTCATTGAGTTTGTCTAGGCATTCCCATCCAACACCATTTTGGAACTGATTACACAAGAGCTCAGTGCTTTAATGACTGTTCTACTATCCGACATTATGATAATCCTTTTTCTTCTGTATCCTTTATCAATAATGATTTAGGCACACTTTCTTATGGAGTGGATTTCTACTTGAAAGATACTTGGGGTTTTTCCCAAGCTTTCAGAGTGTTTGGTTCCTGGCCCGAACACTCCTATCCCAGTTCCTTCTATTGCTTTTGAGCCGCCTGTGTACCATTGAATAGCATTCTTTCAAAGTCTGGTGATGGTATTTTGATCCCATTCCTCCCTGTTGCTCAATTCCGTAACAAATTTCTTTGAAAAGTTATATTTTTTCATCATACCGTCTTGTGGCATGTCCCAGGTTGTCTGATTTCTAAGAATGTTGAGGTGGTTTTTTTTAATGATTTCCTCTCTACTTAGTCTGCATCTTGTTCTTTTTGCAACACTTTCCACCACCATATGTAGAGGGGTGATGTTGAGAATCACTTCCATGCCTGCCGCTACCAATAAACATAATTATCGAATATCATGTTTAATGCAAAGATATTCCTTTTTATTCATATACATCATGTCAATAACAAAATAGCTTACTATTTGGCAAAGCTAAAATATTAGACACATGATATTATAGGGTTTTCATTAATACTTTAGTAGCCCATCTATATCTTTTCCTTAATATCAAAATTTGCTGTAATTTTATGTGATGATACGAACATGACGCGCAACATTTCTCACCAATCCAATTCAGTGCTATTATTGTTCTGTCTGTTCATGAGAAATATAACAGTTGCAGGTATCTTTTCGACAATGTTTTATCACTTCTAACTCCCCGGGGGTTTGTTTAGATGAAACTAAATTTGAAAACACATATATGAAAACAACATATTCCATTACTTTTGACGTATGTACAAAAATGTATTAAACGACAAAAAAAATACGTCTCGACAAATGTGGAAACATAGCATGTCAAAGAGAATTCCGTTTTTTCTTATATTTTATGAGTTTATTTTATTTGCTATGTTGACATATATACTTTGGAAAGTTTATCTGAGGCCGTGAAAGGAATGCAGTTGAAAACATTATATATTGCCACGTTTAACTATGAAAAAGCTAGAGTGCTAAGTATGTAGTGATGATACACGCATATTTCATATTTTGCTTGGATATTAATTTATAATGATATAAAAAATTACTAATAATAGGAAATAAACCAGTTTCCATTGGAAATTACTCCCAAATTTTAAAATGAAATTCAAATTTCAATGCACTTACCCGAGGATTTCCGAACGCTACCGATGATACGTGTGATGTCATATCTCTTTTGTAAAAGCACAAACTGATAACTTGCCAAAAGTAGACTCATTTCTACTGCTTGAATTTATGAAGTCAAACAGCTGCTTTAATGCAGATGAAATAAGAGGAGTTAAAGCATTATCATAAGTACGATTTAAACTATGTTTTATTTATATATACCAACCGTATGTCGATGTGTGGTCGTAAGAAAAGGATGTTTTTATGGTTGATTCCAAGACCTATAGGTACATAACCTCAAACTATTTAAGAATAAAAATTACCAGCATAGAAGTAGGTACTTACATCAAAATGGTCTTCACAAACAAAAGTGATGACCTTCTCTTAAGTGTATTTTTGCTTGCGCCACCAGGTAAAGTAACAAATATTTTGTCTGGAGCTTCAATAGACGTTGATTTACTTACTGGAACAATGCAATACTTGGAATACAAAGTTTTTTTCGGCTTTATTCATTTTTATAGCTTTCAGAAACAAATTAGGTCACAAGAACTCAGAGCGTGATACACGGATAAGAACGTAAACAAATGACGTCACACCATGGGGCAGCCATCTTTATGACGTAAAGCGCGTTTTGGCGGACTTTCAAATTTTATGATTTTTAAAGTCGTTTTAAAAGTAAAATTTATATTTTTTTGGAAAATAGGCATGCAGGGTGTTAGTAGACCTGATAAAGCGTCAATTCCCATGTTACCTCGCCTCTTACCGATGCCCCGTAGCTTCAGATGAACTTGCCAAACTATAGCTAACCTTAAATTTGATAAATAAAATCCTCAGGATAGTATTCGGCCAAATTCGAAAAGGCTATGAAATTAATAATTACCAGCTTCTTTTTCCAACTGAAAATACTCGAGAACTTTCCAAAATGCTGATATTTTCCCGTGTATCTAGGCAACTTTTGTTTCCCTCAACGTTCATGTTATAATTACTAGAATAATTTGAGTTCGCAACAACTGTTCTTCCTGGTATTTTAATTCGACAGATCCGGAGCTGAATTTCATTAGCTTCGTTATGATATGATTTAACTTTGATGTACCGTACTCGTCCGCAATTTAACACTAAAAGGATATTTAACAAAGCAGAAATTCCAGCTTATTCTATAAAACTTTCTCACCGGCTTCAACAGGATGATCATTCGGGTTTATGTAACTATTTTAGTTCAACCTCAGAATTATAGAATACACTACAGATCAGTTGAAGGGCAACTGCATTAATACTTTAAGTATATTAATCATAATCATTCTTATATACAGGGTTATTTTTGTGAAGTTTCCAGACATTTGAAAGAAATAATAAGTTTTGGTTACCAGCAAGAGTGGTTTGGCCCCACGTTGGGCGCTAATTTGTAACTGAATGTTCACTTGGACAGTTGAGAAATATGCCGGTAGGAGATTGTTTCTAAGGGTGGCTCGGCTCCAGGGTTGTGCTGCCCTAGAGGTGTCAGAAGGTTGTTAGAATATAAAAAACTTTAGGACATGAAAACAGAATATTAGTGAAAGGAATAAGCCAAGGAGGACAAGGTGGAAGATGATAAGAAGTTAGAATTAATAGTGTTCACTTTATATTGCCAGCAAAAAAAAAATAGTCCAGTAAATGGAGGAACAAAGCTACTGAAAAGTCCCTGAAGACTTCACTTTGGGCTCAAAACTTGATTTAATTATCAAACAACTCAACTACAACTACTATTGAGTTAACTGTATAAACCCTCACTTCGTGGAATCTACTCA
>CAJUYI010007710.1:0-11798 GCA_910591695.1 Galerucella pusilla
AAATAGAATTAACTCTCAACTCGCGAGTAAGTTTATGAACGCACCCCAAGAGTAAGATAAGCGATACTGAGTTAATCTTTAACTCTGGGAGTAAGTATGTGAACGCACCCTTGGCATGTCACCATCACAAAGCACCATTTCATTTCTGTCACTAGTTATGTCAGATGTCAAATCCTCTCCACCACCACAAAACACTCAAAACAGTCTAACCTAGGTTAGACTGTTTTGTGGAATTGTGGGTTTTGTGTCCACCACTATTTTGCACATGATGTCTGCTTGAGTTTTTAAATTTATATCATTTTTCAATTTGATATGAATTTGTTCATTTGATTACTAGTCTTTGAGCGTGGGTAAAGTTCGTGTTAAAAGCGTGGATTCGGTTTAAGTTTATGTGGTGTTAAGTTATTAATATTAAATAGTATTTTTAACTACATACCAATAATTTTATTTGTATATAATAGTTACGCATAGAAATACGACCTAGCTACTATGTCTAGCACAAAAAATGGTTTAAATGGCTCGCCCAGAAAGAAGGCTAGAACTGAACCTGAATCTAAGATTACAGTGGTCCTGGGGGCTCAGTGGGGTGATGAAGGCAAAGGAAAAGTAGTGGATATGCTTGCTGAAGATGTAGATGTGGTGTGTCGGTGCCAGGTACCTATTTTTCATACCTACAATATATTATTAATCAATACTTTGCATAGTTTTAATAGGGTATTATAGTTCAATTATTGGAAGAATTGAATAATAAATATTTCAACTAAAATTCTTATAAATCTTTCTTACACTCTGTGGTAATAAAAATTAGAATTGAATACTAAAAGTCAGGTGATTGATTTGCTATAAGTGTATGATTCAAATCCAGCACAATTTTTGTCATATATTTTAAGTTAGACATAAATATATAATAATATGAATTTGATAACATCCACTTTTAAGCTAAAAAATTTATAAATTTCACCTTTCTTACAGTAGATTAATTATTTGTTTTTTAGGGTGGAAATAATGCAGGCCATACTGTAGTTACCCAGGGAGTGGAGTATGATTTTCATCTACTTCCAAGTGGAATAATTCATCCTAACACCAAGTCGATTATAGGTAAGACATTGATATATTCAATAATACACATTATCATTAATTGTAATTTTACAATATGCCAGAGTTGCCAAAAATAAATTTAAATTGTTTTTCGAGTTGTTTTTATATATTATCAAATCATGCATATTTAATATACCTAATTTATTGCTTAAAATTAAAAATCTAGATTATTATTTACTTAATAAAAATAAAAATTTCATTCTCAATTTGATTTGAATTTTTTCCCCAATGACTAACAAAGAAAGAGGGTTGTCTTTCAAGTGTTGCATATATCATATGTCAAAATTAACTGTAATGCTTAGTTAACTTAACAAGTTGGTTTCTGTTCTCAACAATGAAGTACCATCAGCCTCCACCAACACAATGAAAGTTCCAATACAGCTCAAAAAGATTTGAGTTTTTAAAGCAAAAAAAGATATTGGACCATCCTCCATACAGTTCTGACCTGAGTCCTAATGAACCTTTTACTTTTCTAAAAATTAGGAATGAACTGCATGGTTAAGAACCAGAAGATGCAGTCAAAGTGTTCAAAAACTCTATTTTGAATGTACCAACAAGTAAGTGGAATAACTGATTCCAAATTATGCAAAAATGCATGTATCTTTGAGGAGAATGCTTGATAAAACAGCTCTATATCTCGCTCTATATGTAAAATATTAAAGACAGCCCTTGTATCTAACCATATTGCATTTGGAGAGTCTAATAGATTAATTAAAGGTCTGGGAGTGATTTTTCACTTGAAAATTGAGTTATAGCAATGTATTATACTGAAAAAAAATAAAAATTACAGTTAAATTCAAAGTGACATTGGTTGTTTTTATCTACTAACATAATTCACCTCTTATCACTTTTGTCAACTTTGTGTGTGTCATAATCATATGCATCAAAAAACCCACTATCGTTGCAAGCATTAAATACAGTAAATAAATTTATTAAAATTCTGAAAACGCAGGATGTCTCGAAAAATGTTACATTTAACCCTGTCACTGCATGTACCATTCAGAGCTCCACCAGAAAGTGTTCATCTACATGCAGGAACCGCTTTATATAGTATAAATAGTTCCGCACTGGAAATTAGAAAAGAAAATAAAAGTAATAATGAAAATATTTCAAAATCTCTTATAAATTATCTTTTGGCGATAGACAATAATTGTATTCAGACTAAAAATCAATAATGATAGGTTCTGATATTTAAAAGCCAAAATTTAATTTATGTTTCAATGTCCAGTTTGATTTTTTTGTTGCCTTATTCTACTTACTTTAATGACAACATGACACTCTGTGACTTCATGTTGATTATTAGAACTATCATATTATCAGTCTATCAAAAGTCTGGATTATTTCCAAGGGTCATAAGGATAATATATAATTAATCAGCTATTTACTGTATACTGTTCAAAGCTTTTCCTCTATCTTTAATTTTTTTATTGATAAAAATTAATGTTTTGAAATTTAATTATAAACAATAATTATATTTTAAGCAGTGTAGTTTGGTAGATAAAATAATGGTAATACAAATATGGAAATAATCAATCTTATCTAAGTGTAAACTACCACTAATTTCTCCCCAAATATGTAAATACATGATTTGTCATTGTGACATTTTCATCAGCTGCCATTTCTTACCTAATGTTCATTTACGATAAGTGCAATTTTGACATTTGTAGTAACAATTGCAGCCACTGAACAAAATCTAAATATACAAAGTGTAAATGAAATAATTAATCATATAAAGGGGGAAGTTATGGTCCAAAAGTTGGCTGCCGTGTCCGGGGCTGCCAGACTTATGTTGTCATAATCAGACAATTTTATCAGAATTTCTTGTGTTGGTTTGTCGTTTTCATTCGCATTTTATAGTTTGTTATTTACTGTGTAAATTATAATATAATTTTCATAACTATTTAAAAGAAAGCATCGAACACTGCATAGCAATGCATGAGTCTTTATCAAGTGGTTGCAAGGAGATGGTAGCATCCCTAATATCATATTTTGAGAAATAACGAGATAACGTTGGACCGCTAATTTCTATTACTTTTTAATAAATACATTGTTACTTAATACTGCAATAACGATGCAATTCAACATGTGCATGAAGACAACATTTTTCAGTTAAACTTATGGTTTCGAACTTGGACATCTTGAAATTTATGTATTTACTCATCAACATTTTATAATTTCTGCTCTTATTCTTGAGTTGAATGTAATCTTATACAATTAACAACTTATCAACATAATTTTATGCCAACCGCTGGAAAAAAATTACATCGGCAACGATGTAAAACATCTGTCATGTTTTGTTATTGCAAACTTATCCTAAATGAACTATATTTATTTTTGTATCCTTTCATTTTTAATAGACATTTATATTTATTAAACATATTATCCAACAGCAATTCACAGATTATCTCCTCGTTATCGTCATTTATCTTTTTATCTCGTTTTCTCTCTTCCTCCCTAGCATTCTCCCTTCCCCTTTCCCTGTCTCTCGCTCTGTTTTTTTTCTGTTTTCCTCCTATCTTTCTCTCTTATTTATTCCTCACTTTTCTCTGTCCATCCCATTTTACAAATCTAGTAATGTAACCCTACTTTTTATTGTCATTTTGAATTTGAATAGACTAGAAATTTTATCAAGTTGAGAATTTTGAAACCAGTGAAAATTTTATGTTAACATTGCTAATTACGCATCATTGTGGTAAAATTGAAAAATTAAAAATAATTTTTAGCGTTTCTCTTGGCCCATTTTGTGTAAAAAATGCCCATGAGATACCCACCTCTCTTAATCATACAACATATCATTATGCTTATTTTTTTCTTAAATCCCTTTCCAATAATTTCGTAATTTACTTGTTAAAATTTACAGTAAAAAAATCCCACGTGTAGTGTGAAATTGATATATTTGTTTCATAATAGGTGCAGTTAAATAGCATGACTAACAATAAACATTTTAACTCGTATTCGAATCATGTGGTTTTAAAACAAAACCAGTGCCAAATTTTTTAAAAGCTGAGTTATAACTTTTTAAATACAAAACAAGTGTAATGTTATCGTTTTAGATTATCTTTTTATACTCGCTTACTACTATTCAAAATAATGAATAATTCTCGATCACTGAAGCGTTTTATTTTGGCATGTTCAGTAATAAATCTGAGAGAATTACTAATGGATACATTTTATAAGTAGAATGGTAAATAATGAACAAATATTATGGGCGATTCGAAATTCGTCACCTGTCATTCTGCAAAGGAGATAACACACAAAGCAAAAACAGCTCTAAGTGAGCAGATACCTGGCAAGGAAAAATAGATCTTCTAACTTACCTTCACTTCACCCTGTATATGCATTACAGGAGAATTGAAGAGTTACTTGGGTCTATAAGAACCTCCACTGCGACTCATAAGAATCTATAGTGGTAGAGCGACTTCTATGTTACTATGTTAACCCATAATTCAGATTCTATAATAGTAGTTTGTACAACTAGTGCGCAAAGCGTTACTTTTCCCACGAGCGCAGAAGTTCTAGCGAATAATATTTTTTCTACAACTACATTTATTAATGAAAGAAATACAGTAATTTAATAGTTATATTATTTAAACAGAAATAACTTACAATATGGAAATAAATAGATAAATCAGTTGAATCTATAATTAGTTGTAAAATTTAAACCTTGGGTAACAAATTTTCAGTTACAGTACGAGCCTTTTCGATAATATCTGGAGGAGTATTTTCAATGTCCGAATTGGACAACTCAAAAGATAAATTATTTTGATCTTGGTTCATAATTCCTAGAATAATGCTTATTAAGTTAATGTTTTTATAATAAATGAATTAAAATAAATAAATATATAAATTTGAAAATTGTACACTAATTTGAAATTCACTATTAGGTTGAATTGTCAAAAAAAGTTGACAGGTAATAGGTAGCTTTGTTTGACATTTTGGTGCGGAAAACTGCCAGCGGTTATAAAAAGAATTAAGAAAAGACCTGCTTTGTGTATAAAAATTTGTGTAGAAAAGCATGTTTTGCATAGTGGTGGTAAGAAGAATGAGTTACATTGACTTTACTAAAACAATAAAAATAATTTTAGACTGCAAAAAATTATTTGTTGTTAAGAGGTCCATTCACACTAGATCAGGGGTCTCAAAACTACGGCCCGCGTGCCAGGTCCGGCCAACCAGGGCCTCTGTTCCCAGTGGGCCGAATATGCCATTTACCCGGCCCGCGAAAAATAAAACTACATCCCTAGCACTACAATATATAAAAAATTTAGACATTTTGTTGAAAAATGTGAAACATAAAAAAATAGCCACCCAGTATAGTTGGCCCTCCTGAACTTAAACGTTGAATTAGGTATATAAAAAATATTTTGGTTTGATTTCTTAAAAAATTAACAAAAATAATAATGAATACACAACAAGGAACATACTGAAGATATGGTTTTAAATTAAACTAACTGTTTTTAAATGACTCCACAATATATTTGTAAAAATCTGTAAATTGCAAGTAAATTGATAATTGTTTCGATATAAATATCATCATCAGAATCATCAGAATGATGATGATATTTATATCGAAACAATTGTCAATTTACTTGCAATTTACAGATTTTTACAAATATGTTGTGGAGTCATTTAAAAACAGTTAGTTTAATAGGGAGATTTAGTGATTTTTTTTTATATTTTTTTCTCAATTTAGAAGGTGAAATAGGTATATTAACATGCTTTTGGGAAATATTTAATTTGTCGTTAACTCAGAATAAAATTTTAAATTCTTACTTTTCAAAGCGAAAATTCAAACGCTCTGAAACGCCCGCCAAATATGACGTCAGCTTCTGTACCAACCAATAATAAATAGACAAATTGATGTTGTCAGATGTTCATTGTCTGATTTATAAAATTACTTTTCTATGCTACTTTTATCGTTGATAGTATTTCGTAATTTTTTTTCACTATAATAATTATAAAATTAATGTATTTTTTTTATTCGAATGCTAATAGTATATTTTAATACTATTAATTTCGAAATTGATTAAAATAACATACTGCGCCATCTATGTGGGAGTAGCCAAAGTAGTCTTTTGCTCAAACTACCCATCCCTAGCTTAAATATAAAACAATTGTGATTTTTGTAACAAAATTGATCGATTACAGAGTATTGGATTTTTATGAATGAAATTTTAATATTTTCGAAAGCCAACAGAGTATTATAATAAAATTAATTTCTATAACCTAACCTAACTACTTTGTGTTATATATCTGCTTCTGTTATAATGTTAAAGAACTCTCTTCTAAAAGTTATAATAATCTCGGCTTGAGCTGTGTACGTTTTATATTGACATCTCTTTTTTTGTACTTCAAAACAAAGACAGAGTAAATGATTGCGTACTTGAATGTAAGTAACGAACGCACCATAAAGAATGGATGAACCTCATTGGTTATTGCAGAAGCCTACGTCACATCCGGGCGCCAATTTTAGTACGTTTAAATGTTGCATTAAATTATTGCCCTTTTTAAACATTAATGTATCAAAAAATTATGCATTTATTGATAAGAAAAAGTTCAGGAAATTTTTATTTTGGTTTATACAATCGGTTAAAAATAATAAAAGGATTAAAATCAACTATGGTGAAATTGCCTATTTAAAACCATATGATGAGTAGATTCCACGAAGTGAGGGTTTATACAGTTAACTCAATACTGAAGATAGTTTGTTTGGTGCTGTAAAATGTGTATTAATAAAAAAATGCCAAGGTTGAAATATATTTTGGTTGCCAATAAATAATCAGTCTTATTCTAGACTAATAAATACACTTATTTTTAACTCTGCTAACAATTGTGGTCATTATGACATAATATAAAAACAGAAATAACTAGAAATAAGCAAATATGTAAATTATGCAACAAGATTATGTAACGTTGCAGCAACGTGAAGAAAACAATAAAAAATGATTTGGCTTGCATTTCCTTCATGCATTATGGTTACTTCGAAATTTTATTATAATTATCGTAATTTGACAAAGGAGGGAATTTTAGAAGCTCTGTGCTAATGTACTGAATATAATTGACTTATCTGTTGTTCCTTTCTGTGGTTGATAATAGTAGAAGCTTGGTAATAATGTTTTTAAATCATTAATTGGGTCAATACACTCACGTCCTTGGAAAAATTGAATATCAAATATGATTGGAAATTGTATGAAAAATTAGATTTAATTAATATTATTTTTGGATTAGAAGTAATAACTTGAGTGCGGATCCAAGAAAAGAAATGAAAGTAAATTAATAATTTTGTATACCGGTTTTTTTTCTTACTGTACCATTTTCATACTACAAAATTAATATTTTTCCAAAGTTTTATAATAAACGTTTTCATATTTAAAAAAACATAAATTTGTAAACAGATATTTCCAAAAATAGTATAATTGTTTTTTGATAAAAACTTTTGAAAAAACAACTCTGTTCATTTTCCCTCCCCAATTTTTGTCACCTTCAGTAAAACCGTTCAAAAGTTGAGTATGTATAAAAAACTTATCATTCATAAGGGGACGTCCATTAATTACGTGAGGTGTTCTAGGGGGGGAGGGGGTCGAGCTGAATCTTTCCAAATCTCACTTAAGGGGGTGGGGGGGTCTTGTCAAAAATCACGTTATTATTTTTCTAGCAGAAAACGGTGTAAAGTTCCTTTAAAAAAAAATACGTTAATATCAACAAATACTAGTCTTTGCTAGTCTTCAATAAAAGTAGGTTATAGAAGAAGTTTTCTTTTCTCTCAATAATCCAACACGTTTACAGTCCAACTAAAGATTTTAAAGAATCTCGCGTGAGATTAGGGGAAGGGGGAGGGAGTTGAGGGAAATCTCACGATATCTCACCAAGGGGGGAGAGGGGGTCGAAAAATTCTCAAAAACGCCTCACGTAATTAATGGACGCCCCCTAATTTGTAGGAAATGGGGTTGTCATACATTTGCCAGGAATGTTTGAAGAAATCGAAAAAAACGAAAAGAAAGGTCTAAAAACTTGGAGAGATCAGCTGATCATCTCTGATCGAGCTCATCTGGTCTTTGATTTTCATCAACAAGTGGATGGGTTACAAGAACAAGAAAATAATCAGAAAGGTCAAGGTTTAGGTACTACCAAGAAAGGTATTGGACCAACTTATTCTTCCAAAGCTACAAGAAATGGAATAAGAGTAGGAGATCTTCTAGGAAATTTCAGTCAGTTCACTAAAAGGTAAATGAAGCTTTAATTGTTCAAATAAAACAGCTTAAGTAACTTAACCTGAAATTATCACAGACTACAGACATAACTGAGTTTAAAGTCTTACCACATATAACTTTTTTTTGTTGAATTGAGTTTTTATTGGTCATTGACCATTTGTTTAAAATTCCAAAGGTTTAGCTCAACAACTAGAAAAAATGTTTATTTAGCAAAACTAAGTTTGTATTTCAATATCCCTAATTTGAAACTATATAGAAATTTAATGACATTAAATCTAATGACACATAATTTAGATATGATAAATTTAATGTAGGTACAATTACTTAATTATAATGAAAACTATTAACACCTCTAACAACTATTCTAAAATTAGTTGGATAAAATTTTTTCTACAAATACCAAAGACCAAAGGAGGATCCTTTTTTTTCTGGAAGACAGGCAAAAAAATCACAATAAAAAATAAACTTGTATAATACTTATTTCTACAAGTATAGGAAAGTTTATGAAAGTGACAAAACAATTCCAGCCAGAAATAGACGATAGTTTCACTCATGTTTTTTTTTTGTTTTATTTATATATTTTAACAACTCTGATAATTTGATTTGCTTCTAAGTATGTACTGTGATGGAATCTCCACTGCACACAAAAATACCGTCTGGATACGTGCACGTGCCTCCGTGCCAAAGATCAAGTTCATTTTCTAAATTATTATTGTATGATTAAATTGTATAAAATAAGTTTTGTACTTAAAAGCTTCACACTGTATTTAGTCAAATTAATATATATTATTTTTTTGGTTGTTTTATGAGTGAAAAAATAAGGTGGCTAGTAAAATTATGAAATAAAAACTGCGAAATTACCGAAAAAAATCAATTTGCTAAAAGTATTTCTCCAGTTACATCCAAACTTGTATTATCAAGCAACAACTTCCTATTGATCCCAGCATTCTCGAATGATTTTTGGATACGAAAATTTTTACTTAATTATATATTTTCATTATAGACATGGTTTTTTAAGAATTTATTTTTCTTCAGATTCCATGATTTGGTTAACATGTACCAAAGAATGTTTCCATCCTTGAAAGTTGATACAGAATCAGAATTGAAAAAATACAAAGAATATGCCGAAAAAATCAGACCTCTCGTCAGAGACACAGTGTCTTATATAGATAAGGCTGTTAGAACTGAGAAGAAGGTGTTAGTGGAAGGAGCTAATGCTGCTATGTTGGACATAGACTTTGGTAAGTGACAAATATTTTATTATACACTCAGGTGCAAAAAAAACGGGCCCCCTATTTTTTTCTCAAAATCGGCTATATTTGTTTATTATTTTGTCTTTTGGTTTTCACATTTTATATTTTACCAACAAAGGACTTCCTCCTGGTATAAAAAGACAAGAATATGTTACTTAAACTAAACTTAATAAACAATGACATAAATAAAGGAAAAATACATGTTTACTTAGTAAAATTTATGTTAACTGCAAACTTTAGAAGCACAGAAAACAAAATTTAACACATAAAATAGACTTTAGTATTTGGTATTTCCTCCTCTAGCCCTAATTATTGCTTGCATACGGCGTGGCATCCCACTAATGAGCTCACGAACTGCATTCTGAGGAATATTCTCCCATTCTTCTTGAAGAGCTACACGAAGCTCATTTAGTGTGGTTGGTGCTATAGCACGACTTCTAACACGTTCTCCTAACATGTCCCACACATGTTCTATAGGATTTGCGTCCGGAGAACATGCTGGCCAGTTCATTTTTCAATGCCAACTTCTGTCAAGTATTCACTGACGCATCTCGCTGAATTAGGTCTAGCGTTGTCCTGCATCAGGATAAAGTTATCGCCAATAAATGGAGCGAATGGAACCACCTGATATGCCAAAATTTCCTCAATATACCTTTGTGCAGTCAGTGAGCCCCCATTGATAAACACTAATTCCGTAGAGGCTTCACTTGATATGCCTACTTATACCATTACGGAACCTCCGTTATGACTCAGCCTAGGGCTAAAAGCACATTCTTGGAATCGTTCCCCATTTCGTCTCCATACTCGTTTTCGTCCGTCTGGTGAATGTAGCGAGAACCTGAACTCATCGGTAAAGAGTATATTACTCCATTGCATAAGATTCCAATTGCTATGTTCACGAGCAAAGTGCAATCTCCCGGTGACGTGGAAGTAACTTAGGCCCAGTTGCTGGCCTAAAAGCTTTTAACCCAACTTAATGTAATCTTTGGCGAACTGTCCATTTACTTACATTTTTATCACGAACCTCCAGAAGTCGATTTCTTATCTGTACTGAAGTTAAATGACGATCCCTTAGAGAATTTAGTACAATAAATCTGTCATCTCGAGCGGTAGTTACCCGTATTCTACCACTACCAGGCCTTCTTGTGTTTCTTCCAGTATCCCCAAAACGTTGTAACACCCTTTGAATGGTAGAACGACTAACATCGAGTAATCGCGCCACATATCTTTGGCTTCGACCATCTTCCACAAGAGCTACTGCTTTAGCACAATATTCAGCACTTAAAACCATAATTAAGACTTTAAAATTGTCAACGTTGATATTGACAATATTAACATTAACAAAAAATTGCCTAGCAATTGCCCAACAATTGATAAGCTTCTTTCGAATTGCATGAATGAAATAGGGAACTTTTGAATTTGAATTTTCCAAAATGTTATTTTTTTATGTAAAACGAGAAAATACACATATTATGTATTCCAACTTTTTGTATTTAGAAGGAAGTCCTTTGTTGATAAAGAATACAAAATATAATTTAAAAACCAAAATAATAACCAAATTGAGTCGATTTTGAAAAAATAATAGGTGGCCCGTTTTTTCTGCACCTGAGTGTATTAGTTTATCTATTCATAAGTAGAGTTGTGAATCTATTATCAGTAGTAATAACCCAAGGACATTGATAATTGTTCGAAAAAATTTTATGACAGATTTCGAAAGCTTGTAGGCGGAGGTCTGTTGCCTACAAGCAACAAGCTTGAGAAAGTTGTCATAAAATTTTTGAGCATTTATCAATGTCCGAGGGTTATTTGGATGGAAAATTTTTTGCTAATTATAGCAAAAATACAGAGCTAAAACAAATCGTGACCTTTCGAAATATTAAATATTTGAAACTTCAACATCGAAATAAATCAATAGGTATGTGTCCATGGCAACCAACGTGAAAATAGCCCATGGTCTGTTATCAGTGTAATGTTGACATGATTGGGTGAAATTGTTCATATGATAAAAGATGAGGAAATTTGATTGGTTCTTGGAACTGTAAAAAAATTTTCATAGTAATAATAGCTTGAATAATAGTAATATGTTTATTTGTAATGTTACATTAGCATAATAAATTATGTCATTTGATAAATAGTTTTATATAGTTTAAAGTTACTTCATGTGTGGATATAGTACCTATTATTATTGTTATAATTTTTAGACATTAGCTTATGTGCACCTACCTATATTCTAATG